>PVQB02000268.1:0-131824 GCA_002980475.2 Fusarium beomiforme
ACGATGAAGATACACTAAATTCCTAGTTTCGAAAGTGAAGAGAGCCCTTTCCTGCATCTTCATAAACCCCCCCGATGATCACTTATACGATTTACCATGTTGAGCGTCGGCCGCCCTTAAGACGGGGGTCCAACGTGCTGTTAAAGGAGCGCGGCCCGTCCTGCACCCCACTGTGACATAAACGGTAGGAACCTTGTGCATGCTATAAGTATCCACTTACCATTGGCTGTATTCGCACGCACCAACAACAATCAAAACATCTCTTTGATTAGCATTTTCACACCCCAAACCATACTACAATGCCACAATGGCCATGACAGCATCGCGATATAGGGCACGCAAGCAAAAGGTCCTCCGGTCTGTCTTCCAGGCTGATATCTCGTCGCCCACACCTCGGTCAACTCCCATCGCAGCCTTCACTGATCAAGGAGCTGCCTTTGGAGGTCCCTACGCGTCGTCTCAGCATGCTCCCCCACCACCACCGCCGCTCTTTCACCAGACTATCCAAAATGCCGATGACCAGGTGCGGTGGGATCGAGCATGGCATGTTGTCACCTCCAAGATCCAGCTACCAACTTCAGTTGCGGTCGAAGATTCCTTTGGCACATTGCCACCAGAGTCACAAGATGTAGACCTGGATTTCCGTCACTCCCTGGCTCTGCTTCTCTATCCTGGCCGCTCCTTGCCCCAAGCAACCCATACAGAAGATATCCTCCTTTGGCACACACATCAAGTCCGCCAGCACTTTGTTCATCATGTTATGCCACTTCTGGCTGCATGTGCCTGCCAAGGCGATAACGCACAAGTGTTGGTCTCAAGCATCTCAACTCTCGAGGCAGCTCATAGGCAATATCTTTGGGGCTTAACACTCATCACGCAAGGCTACGACGATGAGGCGTCTGCAAACGCGGCCTTGTCCAAGTTTCGTTGCGATTTACATACCATCGTTGGCAACTCTCTCAACCAGGGTTTGACAACCGCCCTAACAATTGTCTTGCAGCGACTCGTCCGTTCCAGCCTTGGTGTAGGGAAACGTTATGATGGAACTTTGAAATCACAAGACGATTGTGGTGATTCGGCAGCTCGAAAAGAGCTTCTGGGACTTCTAGAGCAACTTAAAGATGTCGGACTTGTAGGAGAAAGATTTCAAGTTCTGTTCGCTGAAATCATGGATGCTAGCATGGAGGATTTTATCAAGACTTCCTACTCAGGGGTATGGCAAGCGACTGAACGATCGCCAACACCGGGCTCAGGTACCTTGACCGGTTGCCTTGGCCATCTTTCAGACTGGGTCGAGAACCAGTATGGTCGCCTGGCTGTTGAAATTTTCAGTCGTCTTGAAATCTACATTGCTTGGAACGACGTTGAATGCTGGAAGGACATCGCGGTAGGTCGCCTTGCAACTCTACGAATTCGAGAGCTCTTTGACATCGCTTTGAACTGGCCCGAGAGCCGGGGCGGACTCGAGGATCTTCGTCTGGCCGTTTCCACGCCACAACGTCGCCTTCAATTGACTGACACATTCTCCCTCACTCTCCAGAAGCGGTTGCTCCATCCCGGGCGATCCACCTCGGACATTCTCCAAACATACATTTCTATGATAAGAACATTTCATGCCCTGGATCATTCCAAAGTTCTCCTTGATCGCGTCGTCCACGCATTGCAGCTTTATCTATGCCAGAGGGATGATGCCATTAGAATTGTCGTCACAGGCTTACTTTCTAGCCCGAACGAGGCTGGTACCGAAGAGGGAAAAGCGAAGCTTGCGGAGTTGGCAGTGTTATTGAATTCAGCTTCTCAACAGCACCGACGTCAGATAGACGACGAGGACCTCGATTGGAATGACATGACCTGGGTGCCCGACCCTGTGGATGCAGGTGTCAACTACAAGAGACCCAGGAACGAGGATGTTATCGGCACTCTCATCAGCGCGCTTGGCTCTCAAGATATTTTTATCAAAGAATTTCAGCTCATCATCGCGGAGCGTTTGCTTTCGAACCAGACAAGCTTTGTACAAGAGACCAAAGTATTAACCCTGCTTAAGAAGCGGTTTGGTGACAATGCTCTACAGAACTGCGACGTCATGATGAAGGATATCCAAGACTCGAAAAGAGTTGACGCAGTTCTTGGCAAGAATATTCTAGGACCTTCAATCAATTCAGGAGCACCCGCATATCACTCGAAGATTCTCTCGCGACTTTTCTGGCCTAGCCTATCGAGAGACCCTTTTACAATTCCGCCACCCGTTGCAGAGATGCAGGCCAAATACGAGCAAGGGTTTGAACGACTCAAAACCTCCCGAAAACTCACTTGGCTAGACCAGTTAGGTTCCGCAATTGTCAAGCTCGACTTTGAGGATCGCACAGTCGAACTCGAATGCAAAACTTACGAGGCTGCGGTGATCTACGCGTTCCAGAATGATCACGGCGAAGGCAAAGACGATCCTACAGAACGGAATTTCGATGAGCTATGGCAACAGCTTATGATAGATGAGGACCTTCTCGAGCTTGCTCTAAAATTCTGGATCTCCAAGCGAGTGCTTCGTGATGTGGGCAACCGAACCTATATCGTCATAGAGCGGCTAGATGACGGCGAACAAGTAGGTGAAGGGGATGCTCCTGGCGAAGATCAAGATCTTGTCAATGACGGCCGCACATCACCCCGTAAACCCAAGATCGATGCTAAGGAGCAGGAGCGACGAACTGTATATTGGCAGTTCATCGTGGGCATGCTGACGAACTCGGCACCGACTATGCCCCTTGGACAAATGTTAATGATGATGAAGATGCTGATTCCTGACGGCTGTTCATGGACTAATGAGGGGTTGCAAGAGTTTTTGGCAGAAAAGGTGGCAGAGAATAAACTGGAGCTGGCCGGCGGAAAGTATCGCTTACCGAAGAAATGAAAGAGGCTTCTCGGACCTGGTCTTTGTCGGGTGCCGAATGTGTATCATGGGGTTCGAGCGAAATGAGTACTGCCTGCAGTGTCACCCTCTCGACAAACTGACACGGCACTGGATGCCGCCAACGCGTAGTCACACCACAGAGCAAATATTCGGCACCGAGCAAGTGATTAACAAGCCGACACGACCTCCAGATGGCGAATATGTCGTGGTTGTCGCTGTTGCAGTGGAGGGGAGAAGAAATATTCATTTTCTAGTGTCCTCTCATCACCCGTGAGAATGAGGCCTTGCTCTACATCGAAACGTAGCAGCAAGAAAACAGAACCCTGGGGCCACGGGCATAACGGACTCATCTCCACAGTCTTGAACCATGTTCCTGGCTCCTATATATTGCGCTTGGGTAGATTCGTTTATGTACCTTATTGCAAGTTGATCCAAGCTTTCAGCCGAGGCTGGGCAAGCAGCCAAAAATAGGAAATAAGAACCAAGCTGCCCAACGAGCGGGTCGTTTGCTGAGTGTTTGTGGTCTTCACCGGGATTCAGAGCTGACAAAGCAAATAAGGCATTTGCCTTGGAAGGATACTGGGGAGTGTTGACTAGGAACTTCGAACGGAGTTGACTTGCCACAGGTGGGCTGGCGAGGGCACCAACGATTCTCCGGTAAATCCCTGTGGATGGATTCTTAAACATAGAGGAACTAGCCGAGGCTTTGTTTCGTTTCGTGGGCTCAAGTGGTTGCAGCTGTTGGCTCCCAAGAAATTTCGATGGCTGTGATGCGCATATATGAGGCAGCAGAACGTCTCGTAGTACTCCAAAGTTTCCCCAACAGATAACAATTCAATTCACTGTTTGATGGGTACTAGGCAAGTGCATGATACGTCTGTTCAGATCTATTTCATTCACTGCGATGTGAATGAGTCGCAAAGCCTGAATCACTAAAATTTGTTCCAGCCCCTTCTCAACTTACCATCGTCTCGCCTTACCTGGTGTTTCCAGAGACGAAGATCGCTTCCTCGGTTTCAAGACACAGCCATCTTAGCTAAGTATGACCTGTGAAGGTCAAAAAAAAGTGCAACAAGCAAGCTTTCAGCGGATGAAGTGTCTTAGTTGTAGTTATTTACACAATGGCGGTTTGAAACATGATCATTATTTGGGTGGATGAAATACTACAGAGGCCTCAGAGTAAGCTGGTGCGACATTTATGTTGTGTTGTGCTTGATATTACAGTAGGTATTCACTCGGCTTTGCCGTCGGGAAACGATATTCTTTGGTACAGTATATTGATCCAGTGCGGGCTAGCAACATTTGTGGTTGATGCAGGAGAGTTCGTAAAAGGGAACAATACTACAGTGCTACATTGGCTATAATGAAGGACAGCCGGCGGTCGAATAATGGTGAGTATCTCATGCGTGGCGACGTTGCGGAAGCAGCCATGTCGTGAATGGGCATTAACTTACTATATTCAGGCAAATCCCTTGACGCAGATTCGGCGGGTAATTCTGCAGCCTTCCTTGTTCTTGTTGTTTTGCAAAAAAACAGAAAGCGACGAATCCGATAGTCGGGATTGAAAAATAGGTAGGACTTTTTGGCTTTTACTCTATCGCTGCAAACGTCAGATAAACGCAAGGTTGACGCCGGGGCAAGTCTGATTAGTATGTCCTCTCTATGGTGGAGAGTTTGGACGTTTTCTTTTCTCCCCACTCAAAAGGGCTTGTCAGCTTGTCTCTCCAGAAGCTAATGAGAACCTGTTTGTCTGGGCTGCTAGGTTGTGAGCCTGTGTTGTTACAATTTCCAATGGCTCAAGGCACGCGAGACGAGGGCTCACATGATGGATCATGTTTACGTCTGAATCATCACGGCACTAACCAAAGATGTTTTGATACCACCGAAACCTGATAAACTAAGTCAATTAACCATAAATTCCCTGGTGCTTCAATCGATCACAGCTTGATAGATGCTTAGTTTGCTCGCTTGCAAATATGCACCTTGAGAGTTGTCATTCATCTAAAGCTTCCAAGGTTTAAGAACATGGAGGGATATCAGAGGATGTTTTGAGAGGAGGAGAAGCACTGCAACCTGAAAGTGAATAATTGAAGAAAAGCTTTGTTGAAATGTCAGTGCATTGATGGGGTTTTCTCTGCAGGAATCGCTCTCAATCCGTCACTTGTTTTACCCTGATTAAGCTGAACTGATATGTTCTGATATCGCATGGAGGGCATGGGGGTCTTGGTTGAGTTTGAATTGATTGCGAGTGACAAGCCTGTTCAGTTTATCCACGGTGTGTGTAGTCGCTCATAGTGGGGTCGCCTGATAAACCCAGGCAATGGAAACGATCGCCAATATACAATCTATCAAATCTTATTAATGGTTCAATATGGGGATCCAATAATAGTATCATATGTTCTAACTGCTGTATCATGGGCACTTGGACATGTTGTTCTCGAGCGAACAGAAGGGTCACGAAACGGCGATATCTGGCCTGAGTTACTGTGCCCTGGTCAATCGATGATGGGTTGTGTCCACGCTTGGCTTGGGCTGGCTGATGAACTGGCTTGATGGGCTTGAATTCTTCCCTACCCTGCGCATGCAGCTGATGGCTAGACTCTCCTACGCGTGACCATGGTTCTTTTGGCTTATTGCGCTTTTGGAAGTGGAGATCGAATGGTCGGGTGGTTTGGCACACCGCAGAGTGTGACTTTGTTCATCCAGGACAGCATGAGTAACTGGTTGATTCTTTGCCTCTCATGTTCTGTTGCTGAAACTGTTAACCAAGACAGACATTTACGTTCTTGCTTGGAGTCTTTGTTTGTTATGCTTTCCCCTACTACGTATATCCCCAGTCTACTCATCGCTTTTAGCATCAACGATAAGACCCTCTATGATCCATTCTTCACTCACGCTTATCAGAAGACCCGTCAATTCCGCCATTCATGAATATGTCAATCAGTCCCGCATTGATAATTATACTGCGTGCAAGGGCGTGCACCGGTCGGAAGCTTCCTTGATGGTTACGATCAACCTTGGTCTCCGCCTATTACCAAACACGGTCGTTCGGCACGTTGATGGATTAATATCATATCCGTCCTTGAATTGCAATTGCACCTGGCAACTGCAGCAACGATTCTGACTCGAATGCCACATCTCGTGCAAACCACCCGCCAGGGATTTCCCCCCTGCTCGTAGTTGGAGGAACACAACATACCCAAGCGGTCCATTCTCACTTTTCCTTGTCCACCGTTTCGTATCGTCTAGCCTGGCTTAACTCAATTTACTTGGTTCAACACAAAGAAGGCACTCACTCTCACTGACCCTTCTTGTGAAGGTCTTAGGCCACTTTCGTTTCACGCCCCCTTCCTCTGGAACTGACCTGTGCCTGTACATTTAATTCGCTGCTGCGCTACCTAAACGCCTCGTACGCTTGCGAATGTAGACCATTGGTTTCGCGACCACGGACGCTCACTCTGGCCAAGCCTCAGGCCTTCATCATTCACTTCTAATATCTTACTTACATTGCACGGTCCACAACGTCCACCTGTGATTTTGTCACCAACGCCTCGTCTACAAGACGGCACGCAAATGAGAAAGGGAAGAGTAGGGGAGAGAGAAGAAAAAACTTGTCATATCTGACCGTGATCCCAAGACTCTAGACCATGTCCTAAGCAGGCCCAGCCAACAGTTCGGCCTCTGAGTCCAGACGACCGAGGGCCTAGCCCAGACAGTGAGAGTCGGATCGTGCGAGACGACAAAGATTCCAACTTACCCTTCCGTATTGTACTTTCCATCGCCTTTTTTAGTACCTAGCTTACCTAGCTCTGCGACCTGTTTAATTCACTCCCAGCCTGTCCCTGCAACCCATAGCATCATCACCACACGCCTGCCGCCTGGTCCTAGGGAGTCTGGTCTGGTCTCATTCGTACAAGACGTGGCATTCGTTGTATTTTTGCATTTGGTTCTCTTGGCTTTCTTAATCTTCCTGTCCCCCACACCATTTTGTTCTTCTCTTCTTTTCGTCCTTTTAACTTCCGTCCTCTCTGTTCCATTTCTCCCTCTGCATCCTCTTCTTCCTAGTCGACTTTCTGTAGGTAGATGCAACATCAGCCGCTCTCACCCCGCCTCGTCGTCGTCGCAGAACGCCGCCGCTAGAGTTGAAACTACGTCGTCATCGGCGTTATCGCCAATACCCGATAACGAACAACTGCCCCTCATCATCATATCTACCTGCTCATTCATATTCACTCGTGGCTGCTCTCTCTAGCCTCCTCCGCGACCGCTTGCGTGCCGCTGCGTTCCTCTCTGCTCTCCATTTCCATCTGCCTCGGCGCCCGGGGAGCTTTGATCTCGTGACCACGATTTATCTACGCTCCCTCGATCACCGTTTTGTGACTGCAGCGTGCTACCGATAGTCCTAGTCCAGCACATATAAACCGAATACACATATTCACTCATCTTTACGTGGAGCCTTTGTGCAATCAGCATCCGTCAACCACACTCCTATTCGTTTTGTGCAACTCGAAATCAGAACTACCTTCAGAATTGCGCTCGCTCTTGTCTGAATTCCGGTGGGCTGCAGCTGGACTTCCGTCTGCGCAGCTCCGTTGGTTTCTAAGCCAGATTGAGCCAGTAACATATCCAAGCTGTCTGTCCACAATGGATCCCATGGATTTCATGCTTTCAAGCAATCATCACCGGCCTTCCGGTCATTACGACCCTGTGCATTCTGCCTCGAACCATTGGGCACCACATTCTCAGTCACAGAACTCACCTGCGTACCCGTGGCCTGCCCAGACTCCAAATTTACCTCATCTATACTCAAATCACTATGCTTTGCCGCCTACACAGAGCTCTGTTCCAGATCCATACGGGCACCATACAACTATGTTACCACCAATGTTAGGTGTGTCGTCTCCGGGTCCATACGCAGGTAGCATGTCTGGGCCAGCATCGCCACGGCCAAATGGCCGTGCTCCTTCGTATCGCAACAGTATGCCAGTTCCCGTTGCGTCGATGACTTCTGGCACTGGTGATCACAGCCACGATACAGCGTTTGCAAACCAAATTCCTACCAACAGACCTCCAGATTTTCAGCCACAGGGGCTCGGTTTAGGCATGCCTCCCCTCGAAGCCAGTCACCAGGAAGTAAATTCACTGCATCGTTCCCCATATGCTCATGTTGATTCAAATGCCAACGGCTTGAATCATAGCAACACTGGTTACTTTCCACACTTTCTCCCAACCCCGCTGCCCCCTCATACTTTAATCCCGACATCGACAAGACGAGGCCACTTCACTGCTGCCTCCTCATCATCTAGGCCATTTGGCAACCTTCCCTCCCCTACCAGTAAGTCTTTCCCAGCAGCGCCACTTTCTCAAAATACCCTTTTCAGTGTCACAGATTAGTAGGTTTGCGAACCAGCGCTTAGTTTGTGCGACGTTGTTGACTGAGTTTCTCTGTAAATGCTTATCCATACCCTCTGTAGGACCCTCTCCGTCTTCATCTGGATTTCGTCGATCCCAACCACGACAACGCAGGCGCATAATGTCGACAGAGCCCGCACATGACGACAATGAGGATGACGGTTATCATGGCCATCATGAGCATGCTCTCTATAGTTCGAACGTTTCCGAATCGTCACCAGAGGCGGACGACGCGTTTGTCCGACAAATGCAACTTGTCAGAGGCTCTTTAACGACCAAGATGGTGGCTTCCAAGGCCACGCTTCAGTCGCTCCAGAGCGTCAGGCTTGAGGATATACCTGAAGCAGATCGAAGTAAGGATTTTCTCCCTGGCGAAATCTGATGAAGCTAACATGTTCAGGTTGTGTCATCTGCTATAACGAATATGGCGTTGAGACTCCAGAAGGTATTAACGAGGTTCCTCTTCGTCTACCAAAATGTGGGCACCTTTTTGGCGACCACTGCATCAAGAAATGGTTAGAGGATTCGGATAGCTGTCCTTACTGCCGGGACAGGCTTCCCTCGGAGCCCAAGGCACAAACAAATTCCTCTGCCGTTGCATTCCTAAGCTTAATGCGAAACAGAGGCGCCAACATCCATCCAGCGTGAGTCGATAATTATCAAAACAACCCAGGGGATCGTTTGCTCCGAACAATCAACTGACGTAGTTAATAGGATGGCAGCGAGCGGTCCACATGATGAAGCTCTGGCACGGGCAATTATGGCTACCTATGGAGCCGTGGATACACGGAACAATGGCTCGCCTCGATATTCTGCAACAGTACCCGGAGGAAGAAGGTCACCTTCTAGAGAAGGTGGTGAACATCAGCATCGTCGGCTTCGAACGCGGTACGGCAGTTCCACTGCGCGTGATAATTTTGCCTCACCTGAAAATCGCGATCAAGCAGTGTCGACGTCTTCACAGTCTGTCACTACTGGCCCTCGTCTGTCAGCCATATCGCGCCAAACCGAACAGCCACTTCCGGAAAGGCAGACACGGGAGTGGACGGGGGCCCACGCCCAGAATGCGAACGAGGTATCAACGTCAGTTCAAGCTCACAACCCTGAACCGGAATCGTTAACTGGGGTGGCGCCAATATTGTTGCCAGTGTTACCTCCATACACAACACAAGACGCTGAAAGCCAAAGCTCAAGTATCAGAACTCTTCGGAATCCATTGCAAACACAGACGGGTGCGCCATTTGAAGGCCTGGGAAACAACGAAACTGCACCAGACATGACATACCATGGCAGCCGCAATTGGTAATATGCTATTCGGTGCAACAATGTTGACTTGGTCTCCCGAAAGCATATGAAATAAGGGTGGATGAATAAAGAACAAATGAGGTGGGTTGCGTCTGTGATAACGAAATCGGTAGCGCAGAAGACATCGACTCGTTGAAGTCCATGCGGGAGTTTAGGACTCGCAAATACATGAACTCAGGGCTTTCTGGCACAGGTTGGCGTTAAGTTTGATGGAAAGGTCATGGCTGAGACTGCACCAGACCAAGGAATTTTTAGTATTTTTCTGCTTTCTGGTTAACCCCACGAGTGCCATTTGGAAGGGAAGTGTTTTGATGGGGTGCATGCAAAGAGACTGAATTGTTCACTACTCCGTATCCAGCCATCATCAGGCCAGCGACCTATCGCCGTAGCGGAACTAGCGATAACTATCGAATGAAATCTTAATTCGGCATGCAGAGCTATACTCCCAAAGACCTTGACTAGCTTCAACCCTGGCTGATTCCTTGGAGCCTAGAGTGTCTGTTCAATCCGATTTCCATTAAAGCGGATGGCCCAGCTCCGCAACTTATACTGAAATAGAACTAGCGCGTTGATGTCTCCGCATAAAGAGTTGGTCAGTCGGAGTTTCTATTATATCGATGATGCCGTTGGAACGGTGCAATGTTGACGACCGACTCGGACTATGTGGTGCAACCCCCGTGGCATCCATTTATATCTCTGACGACTCGAGTATCTCATGAAGCCTCGAATGTCTAGGCCTCCCCACCACGTTCAAGATAGACGAATCGCTTATAAGACCATTCCCTGTCGCTGTGCCCCTTGAGACGCGCAACAGCCGCCCCATTGCATGTGTTTTTCTAGATTTACCATCAAGTTCTCCATCTGGCATTGAGCTTTTCTTTTGCTTGAATTTTATCTAAACTTGACTCACTATCATGGGGTTACCGTGGGAGGTTGTCACTGCTACTGCTATAATAAGCACATTGTCTCTTGCATGGGCTCAAAATAATTGGTCTAAACTTCAGCTTTTCGGACACTTCATAGAGCTGTGGATTGCAAGTCTTGCTATCTGGGGCGTCTGGGCAGTATGGATATACCCGTTATATGTGTCGCCTCTGCGACATCTTCCTGGACCTTCCGGAAACCATTGGTTTATGGGCCAGGCGAAGAAAATCATGGCCGAGCCCTCAGGTGCTCCAATGCGAGAATGGTTTGTGGGCATCCTTCTTATACTGAATTCTACACCATGGAATAATGACTGACATGTTGAATATGACCAGGGCCTCTAAAATTCCCAATGATGGCCTACTCTGCTACCGCGGTTTCTTCAATCAGGAGAGAGTGATGGTCTGCTCGACGAAAGCATTGGCTGAGGTCCTTGTCGCAAACAATTATGCTTTTCCGAAGCCGTCCCACTTCCGATGGTCCATTGGTCGCATTCTTGGAATGGGTATCTTACTTGCAGAGGGCGAAGAGCACAAGATGCAGCGGCGTAGCTTGACACCCGCATTCGCTTTTCGTCATATCAAGAACTTATATCCAGTCTTCTGGAGTAAGGCTCGGGAAGTGACACGTACCATGATGGCCGAGTTCGGGGGAAAGGACGAGGCCCAGGTTGAAATATCAAGTTGGGCATCACGAGCTACGCTCGATATCATTGGTCTCGCTGGGATGGGTCGGGACTTTGGCGCCATTCAGGATCCTGAAAACACGCTCGCCCAAACGTACAAACAAATATTCAGGCCGTCCCGCCAGGCTCAGGTCCTTGCTTTTGTCGGCATGGTGATCCCCATGCAATTTATCACCAAACTACCATTCCGTCGAAACGAGGATATTGCTAAAGCAGCAGCCGATATTCGAGCAGTCTGTCGAGATCTTATTCGAGACAAGAAAGCTAAAATTGCTAATAAGGAGCAAGCGGATGTTGACATCCTGTCCGTCGCTCTTGAGAGTGGCGGTTTCACCGACGAGAACTTGGTTGATCAGCTCATGACATTTCTCGCTGCAGGGCATGAGACGACAGCCTCCGCCATGACCTGGGCAATATATATGCTCTCGAAGCATCCCGATATTCAGAGCAGGCTCCGGGAGGAAGTACGTGAACGGCTTCCATCGGTAGACTCAGACGCCGATATCACCAGCCTCGACATAGACCGCATGCCATACTTGAACGCCGTATGCAGCGAAGTTCTACGATATTACGCTCCTGTCCCGTTGACAATGCGCGATGCCGCCCACGACACCACCATTCTTGGCCACTCAATCCCCCGAGGTACACGTATTGTCATTGTACCGTGGGCTACTCATTTTGATACTGAGCTCTGGGGACAAGATGCGGGCCAATTCAACCCAGATCGGTGGCTCCCATCAGGTGGAGAGAGTGGTTCCGCTGGCCGCAAGGCAGCGAGTGGCGGAGCGAGTAGCAACTACGCGTTCCTGACTTTCTTGCATGGCCCACGAAGTTGCATCGGATCCAGTTTCGCAAAAGCAGAGTTTGCATGTTTACTAGCGGCATGGATCGGTCGCTTCGAGTTCACCCTGGCAAATCCTGAGGAGATGGATGAGAAGAATGTGGAAATTCGGGGCGGTATAACGGCCCGGCCCGCCAAAGGTATGCACGTCAAGATCAAGCCCGTGGGCGGCTACTGATGCGAAACGGGTCTGTTTATCTGCCGAAAATGGGGAACTCAGTGCACAGTACAAGGCTTTTTACATTTATATGACATTACGTGTGCTTCATAAGTGTTGTTGCGTGAGACGTGGTGTGAGTCGGGAGATTCGCAAAGTGGATGAGGGAACGTACATCTCGAGCCATTCCTAAACTTGTAAGAGCTTGTGTTAGTCAACGGGTAATGATGGAATAGCTCGTTGGGATCTATGTAACGAACATTCCTGAGCCTCTCAGCTCCGCCTAACTTGCAATAAATGATACTATGGTCATACGTATTCGTTCACTGTCATTGAAAGTGGGCTTGCATTACGAGGCCGGTATTACGAGACCATTGACAAAGAACATCCTCACTTTTTGATACTATACAGGGTAGACTCCACTTCGTGGCCTGTAGAAACCCACGCCGCCTGCATGTGTGACTGCAGATGACTGCCAGCTGGCAATGGATCTTCGATGTGGATATTACAACGACGCTAGCCAATGTGTGGCGGCCTGAATGAGGTATCCAGACTGTGAAAGCACTTTAATTAAAGCCAAATGTCCACGATGTCAGGCCACGCTTGGCAAACCTAGAGCTTGTCTCTTGCAACCTACCCATTGAGATCTACGGTTATATTTGCCTAGCCAGCAAGCGTACAAGTCAAGTTTCGAGAATTAGCGCCCAGGCCTCCCATGGCAAATTTCTTATCGCCCAGATCAAATCTAAGACCCGCTACGATCCCCATTATATCCCAGCTTGACCAACGACGTGCGACCCCAGCCACCGTCTGTTTAGCGGGCCGCAACGGACGGGCCTCCCATGAAGGCTGGCGACGAGCTCCCGAAAACAAAACACCATCAAAACATCACACTCAAGAACCTACCCGACGACTTTCGCAGCGTCGGTAGATTGTAAACCGGTGAAATGCAGCGAGAGAATCGCTCTCGGGACCCCGAGGGCTCTCGCCGCCGGTGGTACGAGTCTCGCGACCGCGATCCGAGAGATCAGGGAGGTTCGCGTCAACAACCATCGCTGCCGCCACAACAACACTCACAATACTCCCAACAACCATTCCCACAAATGTATCAACAGCACTCCCAGCAACGAGTATATGACCCGCAACGTTATGAACAATCCCCAATGTATCAACAGTCACCGCAATATCCGCAATTTCCACCACGTCAGCAATATCAACAACCGCAGCACTACTCCAGCGCGCCGCCTCAGTCGGTGCCTGGATATAATAATACTTATCGACCACAGCATGACTCGCAACGACCACAGACACCTTCAAGCATTTTCTCGTCTTCAAGCGACACATCGACATCGCTATTGGACATTTCGCGATACAAGGACACGAAACAGTATGGTGGTGTTTTTGGCACATTTTTCAAGGCACCTTCAGACCGTGTCAAGCAGCGTCTCCACAGAAAGAAAAAGCAGAAGCGTCGCGTCCTTTATTTCGGTAACTCATCATCCTCTTCTGTCAACTCTGATCTGGCCTACGGACAGGGATATGTACGGCAACCAAAAAGCCGTACCCTGAGCCCTCGAAGTCAAAGCCGCGCCTCCGGCCAAGGCTATGCTTTTTCCCCCGGCCAAGGCCCGAGCCAAGGACACCGAAGACGCAGTTCTGGAGGATCTGATCGCGCATCGCGACCAGCTCCCCGAAAGAAGACCGCTGATGAGGAGATAATGGCTCTTGGTCAGCAACTTTCTGACTTAGCGCGGCGGTCCAAGGAAGACGAGCAGCGTCTCTCCAGCCGAGGATCAGGCAAGGGTAAGGCAGCTGCCCTGGGACTAGTAGCCGGTGCAGCCATGGCAACTCACCATGGCCGACAGAAGCACGGCTCCCGAGGATTGGGTAGCTCAAAGCAGCGCGTCGACACTTCGGATGATGATTCGGACTGGGAAGATGCCTCAGACGATGAGTCGTCTAGTAGTGATGACGCAGGCTCAGCTGCCGACTCAGAGCTTGCATATGGGACAGTTGGTGAATCCATCAAGCCCGCAGTCGGCGCTGCAGCAGCTACAGCAGCTATGGCTGGCTCTCAAAGGCACTCAGGCCAGAGCCCGGCATTTGACTATCGTCGATACGGCGACCGAGGTTCTATTGTTGATCCTCGCTTGTTTGGCCCTTATAACTCTCTTCGAGGCTCAATTAATACTCCATGTGGTTTCCGTGACGAAGAACAGGCTGCTGCATATCGTCGTGACTCAGCCAGCCTTGAAACCGGTGGGCCAATTCAGATGCGAGATGTGTACCAGGTTCCAACCTCTGATCCGAAGCGATTTGATGTAGGACGATTTTCAACACCTGACCAGCGTCGGGAATCCTCAAACCGACCTGCACCGGTGCCCCTACAACAGCCAGTCCCCAAGCAGGCAGTATCATCAAAAGTTTATAATGCGGAAAAGTTTGATGATATGAACCGTAAGCAACCTCGGCAGCGCAAATCTGAACAGACCGATGAGAAAGGCTGGGATGGAGCTGTCACGGCTGGTCTCGCAGCAGCAGCGGTTAGTGCGGCTATGGCACCCTCATCTTCTTTCCGAAAAGACAATAAGGACAATCGCAAGGATCGTGAGCATCGGGGTGAGAAGACGCATGACCGTGATGATCGAGACCGCCACGATCAAGAGCGTATCGACCTGGAGCGCCAGAAAGCTCTGGAAGCGGAGGAGAAAAAACTGGAGGAACTTCAGCGTCAAAAAGCCGAAGAACTAGAACGGCAAAAAGCTCAAGATCCTGAACGCCAGAGGCTTGACTGGGAACGACGCTTAGCCCACCACAACCAGCGACAGCAAACACTGGAGAATGAGCGTGAACGAAATGTGAAATGGGAACGTGACTATCGCGGATCGGATCCTGAGCCCATTTTCCCCAAGTATGATGATGAGCGAAAATCTTCACGACATTATGATCATGACGATACCCCCACGGATAGAAAGGAGAGGAAGAATGTTGATGTTGTAATTGAGTCTGGAAAGGATCGGGGCGAAGGTGGGGCATTCCGTATTGAGTCCGGGCCAGAGTTCCACGTAACGCGTGAGCCTATTGTTCAAGCTGATAGCAGTGAGCGGGAAACGGCTGAAGATGGCCGCGACCTCCCCCTGCCTGTCGGTGCAGGTCATCGCGCATTAAGCGACTCAACCCAATCTGCACATGAAGCCATCGATCCCTTCCAGTACCAGGTTGCTGACGATGCGTTCACCATGTCTCAGACGACCACACCTGGACGACCCCTTACACCTAATGTTGTCACCATTGAGCGTGAGCCCAATTTTGATGACTCTCCTTCAAGTACTTCAGCAGCTGATGCTCGATTAAGCCGGCGTGACTCCTTTGAGATTGAGCGTATGGTTGAGGAGTACCGACGGGAGTCTCAAGACTCACCACAACGCCGCAATACCCAAGTTATTCATGAGCTCAAAGAGGACGAGCAAATTGCCAAGTCTATTCTTAGAGAGGCCAAACACGCTACCATTCCCGTCGCAGCTGCCGCAATAGCATCTGCCGTCGCAGTCGAACATGAGCGTTCCCAAGAACCTAGAAACCGGGAACTCCCAAGCAATAGATCTCAGGACAGCTCAAGGGGTCGTAAGGATACTGTGCAAGAGGAAGCAGATCGATACTATCGTGAGGCCTGCATCGCCCGCAAAATCGCTTCTGACGAATTACGATCCCGAAGTGCATCCCCAGAGCGATCTGTTGTCGACAAGTGGCAAGAAGACAAGAATGATCCATTCACGATTGTTACACCACCGACCATGGAAGACAAGCGCCCGGATAAAAACATATTCGATGGACCCGATGCAGATGTGAAGATAGATAACAAGATCTACCCCCGGGAAGAGCCCCATTTCCGAAACCTTGGGGATAACTCTTCCGCCCTTGTTCTAAGGTCAAGACAGCCTTCACGAGAGCGTCCTGTCCTCAATTTGATCTATCCTACTCCTGCCACAAGCCGCCAACACACGCCAGTACCGGAGATACGAACCGCAAGACAGGCGGATGATGAAGCGCCCGCATCCGATGATATCAGCATTGGGCCCAAGGGTGAGATCATCTCTGCTAGCGAACCGGTCTCCGTTGCCAAATCTGTCAGCTGGGGCGAGAATGAGACGAAGAGATTTGAAGTAGACACACCTGAGAACCGAAGCGATTCCGATAATTACTTTCCTACTGACAAGTCTTCCGACAAGCCCAGGCCAAGGTTGAATAAAGCCAGCCGTTGGGGTATTCTAGCCGCAGCATTGGCTGGTAGCAGTGCGGAGCCACATAACGAGCCTGATGTTGCAATTCCATCAAAGAACTCAGATATACCCAGAAGTTTACCAGATGAAGCAAGCCGAGATGTCTCCGTTCACAGAGTGGACGAGGTTTCCCGTGATGATGCGTCGCATGAACCTCCTATCCCTGGGCCCAAGCCTCCGAGCCCACATCCTCAAAAGATGCCTGGCGGCTTCGGAGATGACTTAGAGTTTGCTGCTACGCTTGCTGCTGGTCTGAAGGATACTGGCTTCAACCCCAACATCGTCATTGATGACCCTTCCTTCAGCCGACGCGAATCTCCTCCAGGTGTCCAAGAGGCAAATGGCGACTCTCATGGCAGCACAAATGGAAGTACCTGGTACAAGCGATCTTATGCAGAGACCGTCCCGGAATCTCGAGATAGTAATGTTACGAAGCTTCTCCCTGAGCAGGGGTTTGTTCTCGGAGAGGTCGAGACTCTTCAGGAAAAGACTGTTGTCCGTTACGAAAGTGGGCGCGAAACCAGACCAGACTTGCCAAAGCCTGAAGACGTGCCACTTCCTCAAGACGTTTCCGAGACTACAAACTTAAGCAAGCGAGAACAGCGCAAGCGAGACAAGTCTGATGTTGTGGTGGTTCAAGATGATGGGCATATTCAGAACGTGAAAGCGGAGCCCTCAACTTCAAGAGAGATCGGCGAAGAAGTATGGGAAGATACCACTCGCAAGAGGGGGAAGAAAGATCGCAAAGGCCACGACTATGATGATGATGCGAGCTCGAAAATATCTGCTTCCGTGAATCACCACAACACAAGCTCCTCCCGCGAACCCCCAATCAGAGACATCGGATCTGATCTCGAATGGAACAACACTCCTGCAGACGAAGATCGTAGACATATTTTCAACGCGGCTGATATTGCCAAGGTGGCCCTGCCAGCCCTTACTTTCGGCGCCCTTGCATCCTCAAGCTCAAGAGGCGTACCGGTTCATGGCGTTCGCTCTGATGACGAGCAAGACGTTCCTAAGAAGTCACGTAAACATTGGACGGACGACGACTACTACTATGATGACGACAGATCCCGCGTTTCCGCCCCCGTGAAGCCATCGCACCATCGCCGTTCATCTCGAGACGTACCGTTTCGGGAGGTCCGATCAGATGACGAGCGAGAAGATCACAAGCATTCACGGAAGCATAGGAAGGAGAGCGATTCTCATAAAAATGCCAGATATCGAGATTCCTCTACACTCGATGCAGTAGATCGGCGTTCCTCAAGACGAGGCGCATCTCGAGATCGATCTCGAGATCGTTCAAGGGATCACAGAACAAGAGAAAGATCCAGGAATAGAGCAAGAGATAGATCACGAGATCGATCTCATCATAGAAGGTCTGACGACGATGAGGAGAGGCAAAGAAGATCGAAGCATCACTCCTATGACTATGACTCTCCAACACGATCATTGGCAGCCTCCGAGATCTCTGTTGGCAGTTCGAGCAGCAAGAGAAGCAAGAGGTCAAAACGAAGAAGCGGAGCGGAAGAAGACTTCGACGACAACAGAGGTAGCCCGTCAGATCGAAGACGCGACTTCTTTGACGACAGAGATGTAAGTTCTGTTGTATCTGAGTCACGTGGAGACGAACGTCGGCGCGAAAGCGGGCATCGACGCAAGTCTTCCCGCTACGATGATGACGACGTAAAGTCAGTTGCATCCATGCCTGGCTCATCTCGCCGGGACAGGGAGTACAAAGAACGCAGAACCCCTGAGAAGCGCCCGAGCAGCAGTGTTCTTTCCAGTCTCTTCAAATCACGCAAGGACAAAAAGGATTCTTTTTTAGATAATGCCGGCACCCTTGGCGCGGGTGTCGGCTTAGCGAGTGCAGCGGCCATTGTTGCGTCCGGTGCTGTTCGTCCCAATGCCACCGATGCCTCATCAGATTACGAGAATTTTGTCTCTCGTGATGGCCGTCCCCGTGCTCGCAGCTTCGAACTGGTTGACCCCGAAGTTGTGCCCCGTGTTATCAAACCAGCCATTGACCCTCAGTATGGCGATCTGCTTCCGTTGCCCCCCAGCGAACCAACCAGCCCTTCTTCTGGACCCGAGGAGCTGCCTCCTCTTCCTGATAGTAGACCTGACACACCTCCCGAGGAGCGCATTATTCGAAAAGATTCGCGGACTCACCAGCGACGCCGTAGCGTTTTTGACACGCCTACGAAATCACCTAGTCGAACTGCTGTTCCTATCGCCCTTCGCTTGGGTAACAGGTCAAACCCCGCCTCCCCTGTTAGCTTTAAGGCATCTCCTGCTAGTTCTCCTATCACGTCTCATTCGGATGCTGTGGTCATGTCAAGGCGAGCAGCTCGACCAACATCCTGGGACAACAGTCGTGAAATTATGCCTCTATACCTTCTCGAACACTCACGGCACCAACAGCCAACCACTGGCTCAGTGCTACCTGCGCTTCCACCTAGTGAACCAAGCGAGACTTCTGCAAGGAACTCACCCGAATCGGAGTTCCTCAAGCATAGTGACGATTATTTTGGCTCTGGACTTGACCATACTGGACCTGATCTTCGTGTCGATACAGAGCTCTCGGAGCAGCGTTCTAAGGACTCGGTGGCTGGATCACAAGAAACAACACCTCGTGCGGAATTCATGCCTGTGCTACCTGAACCCCTCCCCTCTGAAGCGGTCGAGGGACATGCAAAGGAGCCTATAACTCCATTCCCAATGCCCATGGAACTCAGCAGTAAGGTTATGGATAGCGATGTCTACTCTCCTGCGTCCTCGCCTTTTGATGCTTCTGCTGTGGCTGTTCCCGCTGCTTTGGCTGCTCCTGCTTTCTTCGAAGCTAAGAAATGTGCCGACTCTGCCGCAGAGAAATCGGATGACCTCACATCCGCTGAAGAGCATTTCTCAGACGCTCTCAAGGGTCGCTCAGAGCAGATTTCACCCGGAGAAGCTGTTCTCAAGTCTCACACAGGTCACTTACTCATAGAGCCTTCCCCACGACCTGATACTGAGCCTGATGCTGAGCCTGATGCTGAGCCTGTCGCTGAGCCTGTCGCTGAGCCTGTCGCTGAGCCTGTCGCTGAGCCTGTCGCTGAGCCTGTCGCTGAGCCTGTCGCTGAGCCTGTCGCTGAGCCTGTCGCTGAGCCTGTCGCTAAACCTATGAATGAGGCTGTATTCGAACCTTCTGCAATTTCTCCCGAGGTTCCTACATCCAAGGAGTTTACGACTCCCAAAGAGGATGGGGATGAAGTCGCTTATGACGCCCTTGAGCCTATTCTGGCAGGTTTGTTGGTAGAGGAAAGCACCCGTGGATTCGCAGTTGGATCCATCGTTGAGGATGTTACAGCACTATCTCCAGAATTTTCGTCACAGTCAGTCGAAGAGGCAGCCTCTGACCCTGTTGTGAATGTTCCTGAGATAGTTGGGCATCCCGACGATAACGAAAACAAAGCTACTGTCGACACTACTTGCGAAATCCCGGATCCCATCAGGGGGCCAACTGGCAGATTTGTTCCAGAACCAATCGTCGAGGATGTTACGGTGACTGGTTCCACGGCTGAATCCGTGGGCCAGCCTGTGAAAGAAGAGCAAATTGCTGATACTACGCGTGAGATTGACACCACTGCGATAGACGCTATCATGGAGCCTCAATCGAAGCCAGCTGTTGATACCCATATCGAGCCTGCTATTGAGTCCGTGCAACTACCTGACACAAAGCCTCGGGATTCCGTCGTTCAGCGTGCAGAAAACGAAATCACCACTGAAGAGTGGACAAACATGAACGCAAAGGACAGAAAGAACATGAAGAAAAAGCTCAAGAAAAGGGGACTCGAACCGATTATTCAAGACTCCTTTGATACTCCAGCTCCCACAGAGGTTGATAGCAAGGATGACCAGACCGTTCCAAGCAGAAATGCTGCTGCCATGGATGAATCTTCGAAAACAAAGTCGCCGGTGGCTGAAACTGAGCCCGTTCACGGAAAAACACCTCAACTTTCTGAGGATCCTTCTAATGAACCATTCGCCGCTCATGAATTTGTGGAAGCATACGAGCCTGCGGTTTCGTATCATGAACAACACACGATCGAAGAGTCTGAACAGCCCCGAAAAGCCGTGGAACAAAGCAGACAAATCGATTTGAGCTCATCCGCGGAACAGGGAGCGGAAAAGCCATCCGGAGGACTGGACGATGCGATTGAATCTGTGATACCATTAACTCAGCCTGAACCGGTAATTGCATCTTCTGCCAACGCCCAAGCTACCGCGGAGCCTTCCTCGAACACCTCTCCGGCTATCGCTGAGATAGCTCCTGAAAAGCAATCCGTGTCTCCATCCAAGAGTAAGAAGGCAAAGAAGAAGAGCAGAACACAGCAGGCATCTGAGCAGGAAGCAATGCCTGTAGAGCCAGCAGCCACGGAGACTGAAGTTACAGCTTCACTCGAGGCCCCTGAAGCTGAAAAGGAAGCTTTTGATGCCTGGGCAGAGCCACTCCCCCCCGTTGGACTTCCTGCTCAATCATCTGGGACAGTTGTTGAGAATGGCTCAGATTCCATTCCGGAACCAATGCCTAAGGCTCCTGTCGAGTCTGCCATTGCAGACGAATTCGATGCTTGGATCCAATCCGAGACCGCGACTGAGAACGTCGACGCCCCGAAAGCAGCAGACAACTCTACAAACACTTCTGATCTGGCTTCTGAAGCCCCGATTGAGCCAACACAACAGGGCGACGACGCCTCTGCTTCCAAGTTAAAGAAGAAAAAGAAGAAGAAGAAGGTTGTTAACGTCGACGATGAGCCAGTGGTTGCAAAACAAGACATGCCTTTACCAAGGGAAACTTTGCCTATTGGTGATACTGGAGTTCATGAAACGATGGAAGGGCCACTCGTTCTGGTAGCTAAAGCTAGGTCTGAATCTGCTGATGCTGCTCAGGACAGTGAAGCCTCGAAAACACAACCTGCTGTGCCATCAAAAGATGATGATCAAATTCTTGATCGTAGAAAGTCTTCTACTCCGGTCGAGGCTTCCGAGCCTGACCATTCCCTTGCCAAGGATGATGTCGAATATCATCCCTCCGCCAGTGGCCTTCACACCCCAGCAAAAGATCCACGAAAAGACAGACAAAGCCAAGGATACTTTCCATCTGCCCTTCGTGCACTGCCCGCAACGGCTGGAATCTCTGCTTTCAAGAGGATGTGGGGATTTCGTGACCAAGTGCAGACACGGAACAAATCCCACGAACCTCAAGACGACACTCAGACCCAGCCTAATGCATTAAGGGCTGATGACTCAACGGCAACCGGCACCAAGTCCGATACGAACACACCAAAGCTCGATCGTGAGGCTCCCGCGAACAGCGAGGCTGCTACCGTCAGCGGTGAAAACTCAGAAGCCGCTGCTATTAAACTAGATGTTTCCGCTATGGGCTTAGCTTCTGAAACAAGTGCCAATAAAGCGAATCCCCCTACATTCGAGCCCCAGTTTTCGGAACAACTTTTTTCGCAAGGTGATGTGCCGGCCGAGGAATCACAAGGAGCTTCTTTCAGATCGGAGCCTACCCAGGTCGATGAATCAGACAAAGCCATTGAGGACGCCAACTGGGGCGTTGCTGGTGAGGACGCAGTGATACCCACGACTGACAAACAGCCAGCTGAGGCCACCCCTGACCAAGCTGTTCGGGAGAAATCCGCCCAAACGTTGGACGATGACAACACGAGACCTGCCGTAATAGGCCTGGTGGAGTCAGCAAGGGCTGCTGAAGTCACATCTGACGAAATCCAACACCAAGACCCCTCCATGACGATTGGGGACGGTGATGCTGAGTCTCCGGCGAAGGAGTTCACTGAGGCTGCCCATGATAATCCAATAGAACCCGCTGAAGCTAGTCTTGCCCAGCTATCCAAGCAAAAGCCTTTTATTCCAGCGCAGGACGATGATGAGAAACTTGCCGAAACAATCCTCGAAGCTGGCGCACAACCCGTTGAAGCGAGTCCTGAAGAAGTACTCGAAGAAGACGCCAGCAAGACAATTGAAAGGGACACTGCAAAGTCCGTTGTAGAAACAACTGTTGGCAACATTGAAGGTGATGCGACGGGATCAAAGAAGAAGGCCAAGAAGAACAAGAAGAAGAAGAACCAGACTAGCCAGGATGAGCCTTCTGAGCAAGGAAACAAGGACACGACCACGTACGCTCAAATCACCGAGGAAGTCCCAGCTGCTGAAACCTCAGTAGTGTCTGGTGAAAGAACCCTCGAAATTCCGGCATCGGATATCATGGTTGAAACTTCTGGCTATCCTGTTGAAAATGCTCAACCTGATGAGAAGCCCGAAGACGAGTCGACACATGATGTAGCAGCCGAATCAGGAGCCACAGATCAACCACAGGCTGATGGCGAGACAGCCGAGCCCGAACCTGAAGAACAGCTGCCGTTGAATACTGATCTAAACGAACTGCAAGCCAAGGAACATTCGCAGACCGGCGACCAGCTGGCTGAGCATAGGGACAAGGACCAGCTGTCTACTGACGATAACCGTACACATCCTGAATCCCAAGGACAGTTACAAACTGAAGATCAGCCGCCCGAGCATCACGATCCAGAGCAGCCATCGACGGGAAAAGAGCCTGCTAAGCCTGAAGCCGAAGAACCGCCATTCAAGGATGACAAAGAACTTGAACCTAACGGACAACCTGAAGCTAATGACCGACCATCCCAGCCTGAAGCTGAAGAACAGTCCCAAGTCCGTGACAGTGTGTCCGAGGTCGTGGTCCAGGAACAGCCGCAAATCAATCTAATTGGACCTAGTACTGAGGAACAGCCGTCGATCTCGGACAATTTAGCTGCAAATGATGTCAAGGATGAATTACAGACTGAAGACAAGTTCGTTGGGCTTGAAACGATAGATGAGACACAAAGTGAGAAGCAAGTGGATGAACATCAACCAAAAGAATCTGCCCTAGCCTCTGACGATCTTGCCTCCAAGCCCACTCTTGATGAGATACTGCCAATCGAGAGCTCAGATGCTCATGCTCATGAAGACGAAGAAGCTGGGGACAAGCCCCCTTTTGCAGTCGAAGAGGCTGAGGCGGAGACCGAGAAGGCAGAGATGGATTCTCTTCTAGAAAAGAAAGCGAGAAGGAAAGGACGTCTTCTGAAGAAAGATCAAACACGTCTTGCTGCTCTCGAAGAGAGCGCCGCTCGGAGGTCAGCGGCTCGAGCCATCCCCGAATTTGAGGAGCAGCTTCCTGAGAAAGAAATGGCCCTTAGTAATACCGATGGACCCGCCCAGGAATCCGATACAAGCGCCATTCCAGAGCTCTTGGAGGGTACCGTGGTCGTTGATGATAGCCACCTGAGCGAGGAAGCGCCTACTGTCCGATCCCCAGATGGCACTGAACCATGCCCTAATGAAGTTTCTACGGAGAAAGAGGCTGATGATGCTGGTCAATCGACCGAGGCCATAGAAGCGCCAACGTCTGCGCCAATCGTTGACGGAAACGAGGAAAATGTTGATGCTATTGCGACGATTACGACTGTGGAACCTCAAGATGCTATAGGAGCTCCTGAAGGTGAAGCTTTGGAGCCAGCGAAGAGCAAGAGATCTAAAAAGAAGAGGAAGTCGGTCTCTTTCAATGATAACGGTGAACTTCAAGACAGCACAGCACAACATAGCGAAACGCCTGCTTTGGCATCGGAGCCTGAACGCCTCGATCGCCCTATAACCAGCATTGACGAGGTATCCATTACTGAACCAGCTTCTCAAGCTCCAGTTGCCGAGGACTTGTCAAATGAAGTGTCGCTAAAGGATGCTCAACAGCCGGAGATCCCCGCTGCTAGCTCCCTATTAGAGCCCGCAGCCGAGAAACCGGCTACTGAAATCCCACTTGAAGCGACTTCGCTGGCCATTACGGAGGAGGCCGAGCCGGAGACTCCTTCTGAGAAGAAGAGCAAGAAAAAGAAGAAAAAGAAGAAAAACGCCTCTTCTGACGAGCAGGAGAAGCAACATGAAACCGAGGCCTCACCCCAAGAACCTTCTGAGCCCAGTTCTGCAGATTTGACCTCTGATATTGCCGAGACCTCTGTCCCGCAAGAAGCAACCCCTGACATTTCTCAGACTCTTGAGTCAAGCAGCAATGAACCTACAGGGGCGCCTCTCCCTCACGATAAGCCGTCGCCTCCTATTGAGTTAGACATGACAAACACTGTCGTCGAGACTGCCCCAACAGACAATAAGCAGACACAGCCAGCTGATGACGAGATCACCGTAGAAACCCCTTCTGCCGAGGAGCCAACATCAGTCGCCGACAAACCTGATATCGTAGCTCCTAATGAAACCCCTACCGAAAATCCTCCGGACGTCGAGGACCCCGATTCTCCGGCGAAGCTGTCTAAGAAGGACAAAAAAAGGAAGAAGAAGGCCGAAAAGAAAAAGGCTGCCTTTGAGGAGACACAGGGAACTGGGACTGAGCCTGTCCTTGCCGCCCCTTCTCAGAATGCAGAAGTTTCGGTCGAGGCTGGAACCAGTGCCCCAGCCGAGAGTCCTCAAGAGACGCGCGACGAGACAACTAAGCCGACCGATGAAAACGAGACGCCCGATCCAGAGATTCCTCAAGAGGACAAAATGGCTCATCCAGCCGACAATATCAATGCACCAGATACCGGTAATTCCGGAGAGCTTCCAAGCGAAGAACCAGCTGGTCCTGAAGACGAGCGGGGTGGGTTTAGCCTCAGTCAATCCCAGACCGACCAAAAGAAGAAGGCTAAAGACAACGATTTTGAAATCCTGCAGGACCCCGAGACCAACCGTCCAACGGAGCCGGAACCGGAGACGAATCCGGAACCGGAAAAGCAGGACGCCGACGCCGCCGCCGTGGATAAGGCCCAGGGCCAACGATCTTCCGAGGGTACAAAACGGAAGGAGGACAAGAGCATAACTGGTGATCTTGAAGCCTTTGTCGAGCCCCAGACGAAGCTGGAGCCGGAATCGGACCTGGGACAGGAGAAACTAGAAGACAATGAGGAGTTTGCTGGCTTGTCAAAAAAACAGATCAAAAGATTGAAGAAAGCCAAAGCTCTGGGTGCGCCGGACTCTTCACCCGAACCACAGAGGCCTAAGGAGACCAGGGCCTCAGAAGAGGAAACATCGGGACCTTCGGCTAAAGATGGATTGGAGTCTGAATCAGTGACCAACGTTCAACCCGAACCAGTGGCTCAAAATCCCGTCGAGGCAGACCCAGAGCCTGGCTTTCATATTGAGAATGAAACATTTCCGGACGTTGAGGAGACTGTACCTATAATTGAGCCTGACATTGAAGCTGAATCCAAGTCCAAAAGTGAGACTGAATCTCTGGACAACACCAATACTCACGCTGCGACTGGCCGAGCTATTACTGAGCCTGAAGCTGATGTCGACGTCCAGACTTCACAATCGGAGTCTGAGCAACAGATAACCCTCGGACAGGACATCGTCATTCCTGCGCCGGAGGTTGATTCTGAAGACAACAGGCCTACCTTTGATGAAGGGCCAATTACTAATATTGCAGTAGATGAGGCTAGTGCGGGAGCAAGAGAGGGCTCATTAGAACATCAGGCTGTATCGAGACAGAAGCGCAGAGAATCTGTTGAAACAATTGAAGCCCCTGACTCAAAAGTTGAACTGGAATTAGAGCCCCATGTCGCGGCTGAGCCAAATTCCACCAAAGAGCTGGCTCAAGATCCCTCATCCTCTTCCCAAAAGAAGAGCGAGATGAGAGATAGTGCATTTGCCAGGCTATCTGATGACGCTGCTGCTTCTACGGCGCTCGAGCCTCTGTATATTGGGAAGCCACCAACAAACACACTTCTTGGAACTACGAATGAAATCGTCCCAGCACAAAGCACTAGTGATTCCATTGGACCCCTTCCACGGTTGTCCGAAGTTTCTGCACAACCCTCTTCCGACGTCGAATTTGTCGGCGATGATACTGAATCTCTTGGCGGTTCCGGAAAAACCGGAGCAGATCAAAATCAAGAGCCTGCTATTGCAAACCCAGATTCTCACAATCTCATTGCGTATGATCCTCTTATCCCCTCGCCTCCGCAAATCGTAACGGAGACAACTGAACAGAAACCCCTGGGTATAGAGTCTTTCGAGGACCAAACGCCCTCGCCGTCGGCCACTCCTGGACAAGCAACTGAGCTCTTGAAAATTCCAGATGTTCCAACTGGGGTTATGTTGACAGAATGTAAATCTCAAGAGACTCACGAGGAGCTGCAACCTGTGCCTATCCCGCTCGCCATTGGTGCGAATAGGGATGCTTCCACTCCTGAGATAACGCCTCCAACTGCTTCTATGCCCTTGGAGGATCCAACAGAGCCTGATCACGGTATCAATGAGGCCCCGAGTGGTTTGTCTCGCGCAGAGAAAAAGAAGTTGAAGAAAAAGACCAGAAACAAGCAGAAGGCTTACGATGTAGATGTCGGACAAATGGAAGAGCCAAGCAAACCCGTCAATATCGACACCCCTTCGAATCTTACAGTCCTTGATGATTCGGTGACAACTGCAAATTCCCTAGCAACCCCCATTCATAGTTCTGCCTTCACATCTGTACTTGAAGCGACCCCAAGAGCCTCTGATTCCTCTGCATCAGTTGTCGAACTCGAATCAACGATTCCCCTTCCGACTGCTATCGACATAGAAGATGAGGAACAATACCGATTTGCGGAGGAGAAGACAAAGCAACCTACTTCTAAAGCTCAACATCAAGCGGCTCAATCTAAACTACTGTCTCAGCCCGTTGTATCTCAAAGCGAGCTCCACGTATCAAACGTTGAAGGCTGCCAAGAATCCGAACCTGTCAATCAGGCAGATGATAGCCAAGGCGTTGAGAGTCTTGAGATGACCGATGCGAATTTTCGACCGATGCCAGGAGCGACCATTGACTTAGCCTCTCGTCAACTCGGGGCTTGGTTATCTCCTTCTCATGAATCGACTGCGCCCCAGAAGACTCAACCGGGATCTCCAAACCAGGTGATAAATGCTACAGACGAGAAGCAACATAATATCCCATCCCACCAGCGTGCTGAGAATGAGTTTACTACCAAAGAATGGGAAGCTTTTACATCCAAGGACAGGAAGAACATAAAGAAGAAGTTAAGAAAGCTGGGTCTCAACCCAGTCATCCAGGCTTCCTTTGGACCGATCCATTCTTCTGGCTATCATCTGCCCCAACTTGTTTCCGAGACGAGCCCTGCCAACTTTCCGGATGGACCAATTAATGTGAATAGTGGCGGACAACCTGCGCAGGATCTGGAGGTGTCAATCGCTGTGCCGCTTGACAAAAACGACCGCAGCATCTCTGGGAGCAACGAAAATGTATGGGGCGAAGTGGGCTTAGAAGCAGGTGCTGATCTAAAGGAGTCCATTGAGCCAGACCACAGCGGCTTTTTCTTGGAGGCAGCAGCTACACCCAAGAGACAGGCGATCTATGATATTGGACCGGATCAACAAAACCCCCAGAAAGACGATGCTGGGCCTTTCCTGATGCAAGACACTGGAGGGGAAATGAACAACATCACAAGGGTGGAAGGCGAAGTTCACGCTTTGACAGAGACATCAACAGGGGCAGAGCTCCCCCAGATTACTCAAGTCAAACAAGATGATCTTGATGGCCAGGAAACCACCCATGGCTCTCCACTGCCTATGCCACAGGAGCTGGGAAGTGATAACGCACCAATCCCATCAGCCATTGAATCAGAATTGGAATCATCACCAAAATACAAACCTGGTCAGGAAATGACACGAGAGCATCTCAGGAGCCAAGAGTCCCCGAATCAAGCTATAGAACAACCGGCCACAGATATACCAGAGATTGATGCGGGCACTGTCATGGATGACTGTGCCGCAGAGACCCCGACACAGCAGCAAGCACAGGAAGTCAGAGATGGAGTTGCCGAAGTTCATGCGACTGATTTCCTGTCAGAAGAGACCAGGGAGATGGAGGAAAACTGGGAGTCGGGCTTCGTCCCGGCAGAAGGCTTTGAGTACAGCGGTGAGCCAGCTGTTTCTGTTGGGGTTAATGGAAAAAACGAATCCCATCTTCCTTCTGCCGAGTCTGCACAAGAGCATCAAAGCCACAACAGGTCCCAAGACAAGTATCTCGCCGCCACATTTTCTCCGCCGATATATACGCCCCCAACCATGGTTGAAAGTACAGTACCTGGCGTCCCGCAAGAGCCTCCGAAAACAGGGATGAGCCCAGATCCGGGAGAAACTAAAAATGCTGATAACTTAGTTGAGGCTTCAATGAATCCCCTGGATGCCGACGAAAGCACGGAGCCACGAACCATTTCTGTCACAAACAATGATGAATATATGCCCACAGGCATCTTTCCAACTTTTGAGGATGTGGAGTCATCTGTGTCGACGGAACCGCGGAAGGCTGCTACGACGCGGTCATTGGTAGAGGCACCCGATTCGACAAGTGACATACCGGAGGTCTCCCAATCTGATGCGCAAGCCAAGGTGTTTCATGGAGAATCTGTCGAAGTTAGGCTAAGTAACGAGAATGGCATTATTCTGGGGAAGGATGAAAAGAAGAAAAAGAAGTCGTCCGCCGCTGCGCTTATACCCAGTGATGCCCAGGAGCTACCAACCGAGTCAAAGCCTATTCAAAGAATATCTATCGATTATTGTGGAACCCAACCACGGACTGGACTTCTCGTTATTCCTCAGGTCGACACCGATAACAAAGCATCACCAGCTCAGCCAGGTGATGTCTTGGGACCAGAATCACAGCCTGTGCTAAAACCTACAATAAGTGCAAATACAACTGGGAGTGGCTCTTACTACGGTGTGCCCGACGAGCCAATTGCCTTTTCAAAGCGAATCGGAGAGGCAATCGGAATAGGCCATACTGCCAAATTACCCGAATTTCAGATGGACGAGGGGGCAAACATGGACAATGCCTCCGGTCTGTCAACGACAGAAGAGAAAGTTCCCACAGAGCCAGCAAGCCAGAACCGCACCGACCCCCCCCGCGTTTCTGACGGTAACGCAACCCTGACCTATGCAAAACCTGACGTCAGTGCCCATGATCTTGAGTCAGACATGGTAGTTGTGCCTGAAACTCCAAAACCCGACCCGGCATTACGTTGGGCCACCGAAGGAGAACAAAACCTTGGAAATAGAGACGAGAACGAGTCTGTTATAAATTCAGCCCTCGCTAATAAGGGAGAAATAGATGTCTCGGCACGAGATCTCGGTGCCGCGCATTCCACCGTCCAAATTGCTCAAAAGTCTTCCCCCACGGCAGATGAACTTTCTACTGTTGAAAAAGATGAGCCATCGCTAGCGCAGATTGGAGTAGATGCATCTAGTGGACACTCGTCTCAACAGCTCTCTGGACGATCCTTTGCTGCTGAAGTCCTCTCAGAGAAATTGTCGAAGAAGGAAAGGAAGAAGCAGAGGAAGAAGCACAAGCAGACAGAAATTGAATCTGTCAAACCAGCGAGACAAATACACAAAGGCGTGGTATCCGACCAAATTGATTCTAATCATCCTACCAGTAGCGACCTGCTCTTAGAGAAGCATGCCCAAGTTCCCGAAGCGCCAGCGAAGACGCCAATGTCGGATGATTCACAATCAGCATTGCCAGAAAAGGAACCCATGAAGCACGACCAAACGAATAAACAGCCGGAGGATGGCGATCTCATCCCCACCCAGCTTTCTCAACCCGAATTGGTTACCGAAAGTGAGCCCCGTGCAACCGTTCAAGCTGCATCAAGTCGTGAAATGAGTGATGAAGCTCTTTCGCCCAAAGATAGTCTCGCAGTCCCGGAAGCTCCCTTGACGACATCAATCGTGCGATCTGCCTCCGCAGTTTCGCAAATGCACGATATTGTGGAGAAACATACCAAGATGACACCAGCTTTTAAGACTCTTTCTACTACGCCTAGGTCGGAGGATGCTAGTTCGAACGAAGATGCACGTTACAGAGAAATGGCCTCTGCGGAAGATTCCAGCCCCTCCTATGGGCCATCAAATTTGACTGCAACAGCAACGCAGCCGCTTGTAATCACATCCATTGCCAAGCTGCCGAAAAAACAAAAGATAGCCCAGAAGCTAGCCTTGGAATCTGGATCTAGTGAGCCATCTATTTCACGGGAGCACGCATCCGCTCATGATTCAGATACTCCGCTTGCACTGGCAAGTACAACCGTACAGTCAGAACAAACTGCCACGCCATCATCGCAAATGAATAAGAACATGACGCTCCGAGAGTCCCCTGATGGAATTACTGTTCACCCTGTCATGTCTTCAGAAGAAGCTGATCTGCCCTTACCCGAGGGTAGGACTCGCCAGCCTCCTTTGTCCCCACGACATGAGCCATCTGGAATTGATAACTTTTCAATGGAATCAACCATTGCCCCAATGTCAGGTTCTAAATACGATTTGTCAAAACCTTCAATGGCGAAACTTGACAACGCATCAGCCTTAGATGTAAAAGAGGGAAAGAAAAGCCTGGAAAAATCAGAGCCGACTAGCATACATTTGAAAAAATTTCCTGATTCTAAGCCACAGGCCTCAAAAGAATCTACGGGTCAGCTCATGCAGTCTCCAGAGGTTATAGCCACTACCCCGAGAGTTTCGAAACATGAACAGGGGTCGCATACATCAAGCAAGCCCAGTGCATCGACGTTTGCTGGAATGATTGCAGCTACTGCTGCAACATTCAGCTCTGCCATGTTTGGGGACTGGACAGAAAGCGACAAGAGCAAAAGCACAGGGAAGGAAGAAGGAAAGAAACCCGAAGACAAGGATCGCGCTCGGGGCAGAAGGGCTGAGAAACCCCAGGTTAGTGGGATAAACGCAGACAAGAGCTCAAAGGACACTGAATCACGTACGAAGAATACCAGCAAAGGTACACAGGAAGAGAGCCACTCTCACCAAGAAGCACAGGATACGAGGATGAACAGAACGGGAAAAGACTTCTCTAGTGGTGGTGCCGACCATCAGGAGACAATTCAAGACATTGCTACAGCTTCTAAGGATAAGGACGAGCTGGTGGAAAGAAAGTCAAAGTCCTCGAGGAAGACCAGGGATGCAACATCGTCTGTTGACGAGACCTTGTTCGATGTGCCAGGAACAAGCATGAGCACTGAGAGCCATGAGGGCATGTCGCAAGTTCGTGGTGCAGTCAGAAGTCCTTCAACTAACCGGGTAAAAGAGCGCAAGCCAACTTCACGGCAGTCATTTGCAGAAACTTCAGATACGATGGAAAGCCCGGTGCTTGGCAGAGGAGAAATGGAGTTGTTGAGAGGTTCCCCCCAGCCTCTTCTTCGTCGTGGATCTGACGTTGAGGAGCCTAAGAGCGGTCTATTACGAGAGGACAGCAAGACATTTGCACCACTGGCGGGACCCGAATCGGATATTAGTGATTTAAGACGATCTCCAAGCAGACTCTTGGAGCCAGTCCCGGAGGTACCTGAGGCCGAAGTTGACCCAACCAGGGGTGCATTCTCAACACCAACAAAACGCGACAACAGTCCAGTTGGCGAGGCATTGAGCTTCCAGAGACGAAGTAGACGTTTGAGTGAAGAGGCACATCGTGATAGCGGGTTTGGAGAGACACCAATTCTGAGGCGAAGCAAACTTCCGAGTCAAGAACCCATTCGCGACAGTGGAGTGCATACCGAAGACTGGTATGAAAGAGAAGGTCAATCGCGTCCAGTTGCAGAACGGACAGTGTTGCAAACTCCTGAAACACAAAACGAGCGAAGACTTCGTCGATCTCCCCGAGGCACACCAGTGTTGCGGGAGCCTACAGTACCAGGACCAACGCCAGAGCCAGAAAAGAAGAAACAATATGGGGTCCTTACTCCAGCTGGTGCGGGCTTAGCGGCAACCCTACGAGGACCGGAGCCTTCAACACCAGCTCCTACCGCAAATCCGAACCCGACCCCGTCGTCAGTTTCTGGCCAGAGAAGCGTTTCGGACAATGCAACACCTTCTCGACGGTCAACGCCTCGTCTCGAGGGTTCTGGACGTCGTACAGTCTCTAACACCAGCCTCTCCCGCCGGCGGACCCCAGAGCCACTTAAGTTGAGGCCTGAAAGTCCAGGCATCAACCGCTCATCAGGCACCCCCACACCACCGCTCCGTCGTGTCGACAAGCGAATGAGCAGTGATTTGCGGGCTCTACGTCAACAAAACACCGCCGCAGCCGCACCCGTCAGTTCCACGCCTGTCGCAAATGAGGGTCGCGCCCGTGCCAAGGACATGGCCGACGTCTATGTAAGCCTATCAAGAATATTTCTCTCGACGAAACAAACTACTAACAGCAAATACAGGATGGCTTCGGTGAGGGGCGCATCGGCTCACCCCGATCACCAACCCGGCCACACAGCATGCGCCGTCGACAGAGCATGCAGGTTCTCGAACTCGAGAATAAGGTCGAGCAGCTAATGGCTGAGAACCGAATGCTCACAGAAGCCCGCGCCATGGCTGAGACGAGCCTTAGTCAACGAGCTGCCAGCAGTCTAGCCGAGCGCGATGCCGAAATCGACAATCTTAAACAATCGTTACAATTCCTTCAAAACGAAGTCTCTAGACTTACTGAAGTTAACGATGGCCTTGCAAGCGCAAATGCCGAGCTTGCTAGCAAAGAAGACGGTCGTGTAACTGATCTTGAAAGCCGTAATGCCGTTGTCGTGCGTGAGCTAGAAGAGGCTAGACGCGCCAAAGGTACAACCGAAGAGTCCCTTGAAGCAAAGGACGCAGAAATTGCCGAGCTTCGCGCACAACTTGCTTCCGCCAAAGAGAAGATTCGTGACCTTCAACGCCAGATCTTAGAAGCCAAGGCTGGCGACGACCATTTTCTCAATATTCGCGATGAGGATCATTTCGACCACCGTTGCCAACAACTTTGCTCCCATGTTCAGCAATGGGTGCTCCGGTTCTCCAAATTCTCCGATATGCGTGCATGCCGCCTAACAAGCGAGATAAATGACGAGAAAACAATCGATCGGCTTGACAATGCCGTCCTCGATGGCTCCGATGTCGACGTTTACCTCCGGGACCGCGTGAAGAGACGGGATATCTTCATGTCCATGACCATGAACATGGTCTGGGAATTTGTCTTTACTCGCTATCTTTTTGGCATGGATAGGGAGCAGAGACAGAAGCTCAAGTCGCTGGAGAAGCTGCTGACCGAGGTCGGCCCTATCGAAGCGGTGCGCCAATGGCGCGCTGTTACTTTGACATTATTGTCGAAGCGCGAAAGCTTCAAACGCCAACGTGATCTGGATACAGAGGCTGTTGTTCAAGCCATTTTCCAGACACTATGCAAGATCCTTCCGCCACCGTCGAACTTGGAAGATCAAATTCAATCTCAGCTTCGACGTGTCATGAGAGAGGCTGTTGGTCTCTCCATCGAGATGCGGACGCAGAAAGCTGAATACATGATGCTGCCACCTCTACGACCCGAATATGATGCGGATGGTGAACTGACTGCGACAGTTCAGTTCAATGCATCAATGATGAACGAACGAAGTGGCAGCATCACAACTTCAAATGAAGACCTAGAGGCACAAGGTGCCATTGTTAGGGTTGTTCTCTTCCCACTTGTCGTCAAGAAGGGAGATGATAATGGAAAGGGCGACGAAGAGATAGTGGTATGCCCTGCACAGGTTCTTGTGCCACGCTCCAAAAATCTGTTTGGCGGTGCAAGTGATGGTGGGAGCACTTCCATCGGTGCTCGGAGTCACATCAGTCTTGTGACTGAGACAATGGGACAGACTGAGGTAGATTATGTAGATTAAAGGACACGGCACATGGGAAGATACCACTTGGGAAAAGGATATAGGCGGTGTTTTGGGAACTTTGCTATTCAAAGGGCAAACGCATACTTAGCGAGGATTTCTTTTGTTTGTTCCTGGCTTGGGTGTCAAAGGGATAAGGTCTTACGGTCTCAGTTCTATGTTTTCCTTTTCCAGTATCTTTTTTACTTTATGCTTGGATTTCTCAATGATGCTTGGGTCTTTCAACTTGTCACGTCTAAGGCATGTTCTTCCTTCCTTTGCTATTTGTTTGTCTCTGTAATGACATTTGATGTTTGAACGCAAAGAAATTTAGTATACATACGGCTTAATATGATTTAGATTTGTAGTAATGACACCGCATTGATTCTCTGAACCCCCTCCCCAACCCATACATATTCTGCCTCGTGATATTTTTATAAGAAGTTACCTTGATACCGCGTCAAACTCGGTCATTTACCAAATGACAAGCCATATTCGTATGGAAATCAAAGGCTGACTCTATTGCCACATAGGCGATTTATATATTTGATTCTAAAGAGGCATAAGTTCTACGAAGTTCCACACTAACACAAATGCCCACCAATTGCCGAGCGATGACCCTTTGTCACGAAGTATCTACTGGCCACTTTGTCCCTGTCCTCTGAGTATAATTTACATCGAACACCACATCTTGCGTGACCTAAAAGCTTGCACTCATCCTCAAGCCAGCTTCTGCGCTTCGACGTTGCGCCATCATGATGGACTCTAGGCTCTCTTGACCCTCCTCCGTGTTGTTCTTTTCCTCCCGTTTTTCCTTGCTCTCGATATTGTATCTAATTCGCCCAGTAGGTGGTAGGGCCTGCTCATAGGCTTGTCTGAGGGGTTTTTGCAGGCTTTTCTTCATGTGTATCTTCATGACATCTTCATTAGGCTCCTCAACTGGCTCTTCTGGCTTGAAAGACGATTTCCTGGTTGCAGCTGGCATTTGCGGTATCTCCCCCCTTCGGTGCTTGTTGGTCCATCTCCACCCATCAAGTGAAGCTGCAACCTTCTCTGCTTGCTCCTTTCCATAGAAGTGCTTTATTTTGCTGACCAAGTATCGAAGCCGCGTTTTACGACCCATCTTACCCTCCTCGAGATCTTGAAGCAGGGTCTCAGCTAAAACTTGAATTGCAGGCTGTGACATATACTGCCCTGTTCTTTTGCCCCAGTTGATGGCGGTTTCGATATATCTTAGGCGCTGTCGGGCTGTCAAACCAGGTTTCTTCGTATAGAATTGGCATATTTCTCCGAGAAAGTCCATCATAAGCAAAATATTGCGTACGATGGGAGTTTGCAGTCGGGTAGCAGTTTTAGAGGAGCAAAATTCGGCGATCCTCCAGATGAGATCTGGTGGCAGGTCGGGATGGGTGATAATTACTTCAGCATGTCGTGCCCACATATACCAGGGGAATTTATGCTTGACGGGCTGTCCTTCGTTATATGACTCCCAGAATGTAACAGCACAGTAGGGGTCTTTTTCCATCTTCATCATATCGTGTATAATCCCATGACGATCGCGCAGCAGTCGAATAGACTTTATCAATGTATCAAGGTGTCCAAAGGTCTCACTGGTGTGGGTAAGTGCCCTTAGATTCGCTATGCGTTTCTTGCTTTCTCTATGACGAGAGTCTGAAAGTATTGCTGCCCAGGAGTGTAGCTGAGTAGGCCTGATAACCCATTTGTGTAATTGCTCCGGGCGTATTGCTCCTTGTGTCGTAATTATAAGGCGAATAGCCATGAATTGCCAGACTTCTGATTCCGCCCAATCTTGTGTGTCGTAAACCTTGCTGGCGAGGGTGGAGAATTCGTGCATTTTAAGACCTGGAGCTGCTGCCAATTTCAAGAACAGGTGGAAAGCCAATGTACGTCGTTCTGCGGTCTCGTTGACAGACTGGAAGCAATGTTTCATCAAAGCTTCAAACGTCTCCAGTTCCGTAACACCTCGGACGCCAACTAATCGAGCCAATTGTAGAGTGCGGCGTAAAAGGCGGAAAGATATGGGTCGCGTGGGATACTGTTCACCTAACGTCATTTCTAATCGAATATGGCTGTGCATCAAGTTGAGGTAGTCAGTGGTGTTCAGAAGTATTCTTTCGTATAGCGCAAGCAATCTCAGAAGCTCTTCCAAACAGTCAAATGTCGAGGGTTGGGGTGTCATCTGCAATATTGTTTTGAGACACTGATGCCACACATGTGCCCCAAACAAATCCTCGGTTGGAGAAGCACGACTGCGATAGATAGCATGGATGATGTAAATCCACTGTTTCGCGACCGCGTCATCGAGGACTTTAATCGGTGCTCGTTGTCTGAAATGGTCGTCAAATGGATCCAGGGCCCGGATAAGGTCATTTTTGGAAATCGTTCTTTCCTCGACCATCTTCAAGACTTGAAGAACATAAGGCCCCCATATTTTCTTCAAAGCTTTTTCATCTTCGAACTTGTAAAATTTGGCGAGCCGCTCGTTCATGTCACCCCGAGCCTGGTCTATTGGTGAAAAAGTTACTGCCTCAGGTGCCCGATCTGCTTCTGGTGGTGTGGCCACCACAGACTCGGTGTTTTCCTCCTGTCCTAGGTCCTCGAGACTCCTGAGAAATCGCTCAAACAGGCCGACCTTTTTTTTATGGCGATTGTTCGGCGCAACAGGAGCCTCCCAGGTCCATTCGCCGAGATTTACGGGGACTTCGATTCTCCATGGAAAAGGTGAAGCGTGGGAATGGGGAATAACGGCGGCCATATGTCGCTTGCCCAGGCGACGTCGACTCTCGAGCGGGCCAGCATATGAACTCAAACATCGACGAGGACTCGAATAGAGGTGTAGGAATCGCTCAATGGCCCGGGTTAGCATGGCATTGGTGATCCAGATGCCCTCTGGTGAGCTTGCGATAGGGCGTATACCAGAGCAACAGTACAGTGTGGGATAGTGCATCGTCGAAGCATTTGTGTTGCTCAAATCGGATCGCAGGGTATAGCACCGGTATTCGGTTCATGTCGGTATTGTGGTCGAAGGTCTGCACAAGGTTCACGTCGAAGTTGGTTTTTAATAACTAAACAAACCTTTCAATTTGGAGTATTTGACCCACACCTCATCTTTTACCCCAGGTTCTTGGGAGTTACAGTATCAAAGTAGATGCCTGAGGCTTTATCAGGCGAAAGGGTGGGATAAGATGAGAGAAAATACCATCACCTGCATACAAAGCCGATTTTTCTCTACATATCAACAATTAATTTTTAAAATAGATAACACTAAATGAGAAAATTATAAACTTAGGATAATTTGAAGCCTTGGGTAGATTGTACAAAGGCGTTATGAGGTAAAGAGACCTCTTTCCGCATGTTTTGGCTCCGAGGGTCCGTACTCCACGAATGACCCCTGGCGTCTAAGTAGCAAGCTCACGGGCTCCGGGAGCAGAATGCTTCAAGACCCTGAATCGAAAAAAGAAAACAAAAAATAACTAGCCAAAGGGTAGCCTAGGTTATCCTAAGTTTGCCTCAATATTTTTGTCGCTTGGGTTCAAGGTCTTCAAGCGTTCTTACTAACCGCAGTAGGTACCAACGTCTATGACGGAGAGTCGATGTGTTCAGAAGCCCCAGAACCCCTTTTGCTGTACGCTGATACGCCCTGCCAACTTAGGTTGTAGTCGTCCCTGCGTCTTCCTGCATCTTTATTACGTCTTCCCCGTCAATGACTGCATAAATAGTATCAGCTCGGCTAGAAATTGCATCTGACAAGGCTAGACTACGCACTTCTGGGGTTTGTATACTTACGCACTGTCGAGGTTGCGGCGCATTAAATCGATTTGACAGGCCCTCAATAGCCACAAGATCCCTGCTCGCGGCTCTGGCTGGCAACTGGACAGTGTGGACGGACCGTACGGTCGTCGGTGAGCGTGGAGCTCCCCTAATAATTGGGAACATCAACGAACCAGCCTGTCCCTGCTCGCGTTCGTCTAATACTCCGTAACCCGTACATAGTCGCCTTCTCCTGAGCACGAAATTCGTTCTAATTTAATCATCATCACAACAAGACATCACAAACGACACTTTTACTCTACATCGATCACCACCGCTCGATGGCTCTGTGTGACTGCTTATCGACCCCGACTACGTCACAGAGAAGCTAGATGGAGCCCGTGGTGTATGAGGAGACCCCGTTCGCCGAGTACCTCAGAGGTGAGCAAGCATCTTCGTTTCGCGCAATGTTCCCTTCCTCTATATGGACTAACATAACTCAAGATGGGGGAGATGAGCCCCAGGCCGACTGGGCGCCTGGTGCAGTAACGCCCGAACTTGATTCATCAGCTGGCCGATCTAGCCCATCACCACCATCCAGTCCATCTCCTTTCGCGCCGACTGGTCGACCTTTGGTGAAACCAAGATTTCGAAACAAGGCTCCGAATGGGCTTCACTTACAGGTTCCGAAGCCCTCGTCATTGCGATCCGCCAGCCGGAAATATTCAGTATGTCAACTCGACTTAGTGTCACATATCTACAATTGCTAAACCCATTCGCCATAGGCTGCAGTTGCAGCGAGTATTGACCGAGCCGACAACGCCAAATTCCTCGAGCAATTTCGATATACTATCATTGCGTCTCAACTTCTAAGTGGCCATTCTGGGCTGGGTCAGTCCCAACTTGGGAACAATGGACCTAACTTGCCAACAAACGAAGACGATTCCATCTTGTCCACCGAAGGAATTCTTGCATCGGTTCTCGCCGCTCTTGCGGTTGCCGTTGTTCTTAGTTGGGTCCTTGGCAGTGGGGTCACCAAGAAGAGGCTGGTATTTCTGCTCGTCCTATGCGCAGCTGCAGTCCTGCTTGGCCAAGTCTACATGAAAAGACAATGGTTGCGATATCGAAGATCGCAATCACTGTCTGAAATCACTTCCTTCGTTGGAAACTCGCACAGCTTTGACAGTGCGTCGGGTGCAGCTCTCTCTCTTATACAAGAAGTCGAATTGGTATCCCGAGGTTACAGACTGTAGGTCTCTCGTCTTCTTATGACCACGTCCTCTAACCGATCTACAGTAGCGCTCCCTTGCCACCAATCAGTCGTATAGAAGATCGGACGCAGACCCGACGTTGTGTCAGGCTGCGCAAAGCCTTGAGACATTCTTTCGAAGAAGTTCTTGAATCTTACAACCAAGTCTGTACAGTCGTTAATGGATTTGCGGAGCAAACAGACTTGGAAAAATATTACGATATATACGACATTACCGACTTCGACATGTCTGACGCCCGCCGAGGATTGAGTGACGAGGATCTGGACGACCCTGAATCTTTGAGAACCCTCAAAATTCTCGCTGCTCGTTTCTTTACCATTCGGAAACTATTCCTTTGCGCTCTGCTAGCTCTGGACGCCAACAGCGATGCAAATGACTTGCTTCGCTGGACAACGGCAGTAGAATCCCTTTTGAGTTTAAATGCCTCAACTCAAACGGCTCACACTAGAATTCAAAGCATTCTCAGCGAGGAAGATAGTAAGAACATAATGCATAACCTCAACAATTACTATTTGCTCACACTTCTCTAGCCTTTCCGTCTTCCCCTACACCAAAGAATGCCCTGACACCTGGGCGGGAGCGCTGGAGAGCTCAACTTCGGAAACTCAATTCACTTTCAAGTGGAATCAGGGGCCTTCAAGCGAAACTTCAACTGCTTCGTGAAGAATCTGACAGAACCCTGAACGACTCCAATGATATCTCCGAGCTTGGCCCGAATCTCATGGCGCAATATGAGTCCATTGGCATGGATCTTAAAGACCTAATGGCTGCATGGGAAGAGGGCAGGGCAGCTTTGGCACTGGGTATCGATAGAAACGAAAAGAGGCTCTCATCCATGAGCACCTTGCTGTCGCCTGTGAGTTCTCTCAGTGGTCTTACTACTGTGGAAGAGAACGGTGGAGCTGCAGCAGCACTCAAGGCATTGACAGGCGAGTCTCCGCCTAGCTCTGAGTATGCTGGCTCTACGGAGCAGGAGGCGCCCGAAGTATTTGAAGCCGTTGCTCTCCCACGGCCGCGAAGCATGCTCACACGAGAAGAGAGAATAGCCAAAGTTCGGGAGGAACGAGAGCAAAAGGCTCTTGCCCGACAACACGTTGACGCCACCAAAGGTATGCTTCGAGAACTCGAGACAGTCATTAACCTACGGCCTCGAACTCGTGCTAGCGCTCCGGCAGGTCGAATTGCGTCAATGTAGAGGTGCATCGATTTTATGAAACAACCAACTTTACGATCATCATCATCACCGATTTCATCAGGTACGAGACTATCATCTGAACCGACACCAAACCATTTTCTTATTGCTATCGACTCACGAAGAATCATACTTGAGTTCCAGACAGAATAATATGTCAGGCACAAGTAGCGTCACGACGACACGCACAATTCTTTACAAACGACAATTCCTTATAGACAAGCCATGGGAGGCTGAGGCGTTTTGAGTTAAGGGCCGTGAATCTTTGTTTTGCACTATTTGTCTATTATCATCTTTCCCATACGATGAAGTTTTGAGTAACACTCTTGTACCCCCCAAACCTACATTATGGAAAGCACTGGAAAGCACGCGCGCTAAAAAATCGATATTCCTTGCAAATCATTCATTTCTATTCACAAGAATCTATTTCGTTCGATATAATGAAAAGGGGGGAGGTCACACTTTATCGTGTATGATAGCAACAGTAGCTGTTCCCTAACAGGTCAATATTTAGATTGCCGCACATATTGTTAGACGACTCTTACGCCTCTACCCATCAGGACCACCTTCTGATGAAGACCACGCATGCTACCGCATGTTACATGACATGCAGGTCGCCCATAGAGGTCTGACTTGTTCGTCGACTATTACGAAGATCTACTGGGCTATATTCTACCCATCTAGCCTTCGGATAGACTCAGTTGATGTGAGCTCTTTTTTCCGGTCTCAGTCATATTGAGTACAACTCCATATCCCCAGCTGTTCTCTATCAGTCAAATTCTTGCTTTGAAAGTGGAAAGCACCTGCAAATCTACTTTTGTACAAAATTACTTCTACTGTTTGCACTTTCCCGGTAAATTAAGAAAGCTATCAGCCCGAGAGGATGTAAGAAATAGGATAGCTTCCAAGTCCGGTCTGCCTATAGGTATAGAAAATATAAAGGTAAAGGACTAGATAAAAGTAACAACGTACAATTAATGAAAATTAAATCTATTTTAATAATATCTTACTTCAGATAGGAATACTTCCTGCTTTCAACAAAGTATTACCATGAGGACAGATCTATAACTCCAGTTAAGTATCTTAGAATCCAGTTACATTTTATGATATAAAATCGTTCATTGAGGTATAATAAATATAATCCAATTTGTTAGGACATAAGACCGATATTGCATAATGAATGTGGGTGGGGCTTTTCGCACCTTTTCCTGCCTACCTTAGGTACCATGACGCGACGCGTCTTTGATATGGTCGCGCGTTAAGTGTCCCCCACCTGTCAGCTAGCGTAAGGTAAACCAGCCTAACAATTTCGCGACAAAAGCACATATCCGCATCTCGCATCCCATCCACCAGACAACATCCCATACTTCCTTCATAACTGAGTATATTACTTTGCGAGCCACCCCGTTCACTTCCTGTCAACTTAACATTTGTCTATACTCCCTATTTCTGTCTTTCTACTGTTCATCAAGAAGCCTTACCATCAATCAGTCAGTCATCCCCAGCAACAGTCACCCCACCCTTTTTGTATCTGCGTGGCAGCTTCACATGTCGTTTAGACACGCGTCGGCGGTAGGCTGACAAAGAACTAGAGATGTTGGAAGCACGACTCGATCAAGCCGATCTTTTTAAGAAGGTCGTCGACGCGATCAAAGACCTGGTTCAAGATTGCAACTTCGACTGCAATGATAGTGGCATTCAGCTGCAGGCCATGGATAACTCCCATGTTGCCTTGGTTTCTATGATGCTTGAGGCTGGCTCCTTCGAACCGTTCCGCTGCGATCGTAACATTTCCCTCGGTGTCAACCTCACATCCCTGACCAAGGTTCTACGCGCTGCTCAGAGTAATGATGTTCTCACGCTCAAGGCTGAGGATGGCCCTGATGTGCTGAATCTGCAATTCGAAAGTCCTGAGAACGACCGTATCAGCGAGTACGATCTCAAGCTCATGGATATTGACCAAGAACATTTGGGCATTCCCGACACTGAATATGCTGCTACAATTGCAATGCCCTCTACCGAATTTCGTCGCATCTGTACAGATTTGATGGCTATGTCAGAGTCAGGTTAGTTTTGCAGCCATTGCTTTGTTTTCAGCTACCGAGTTGGTCTCTAATGGTTAGCTCAACAGTGATGATCGAGGCTTCCAAGGACGGTGTCAAATTTGCATGCAATGGAGACATTGGCAACGGCTCAGTGACACTCAGAAGCCATACCGATCTCGAGAAACCCAAACAGAATGTCAACATTGAGTTGAGCGAGCCTGTCGCTCTCACCTTCTCCCTCAAATACCTGGTCAACTTCTGCAAGGCTGCTGGCCTCTCTGACCAAGTCAAAATCAAGCTCTCTAACGAAGTGCCACTCTTGGTTGAGTACAGCCTTGGAGGTCAAAGCCATCTGCGCTTCTATCTTGCCCCCAAGATCGGTGATGAGGAATAAAGAAGTGTCATAATGTAATACGACACCAACCTGCTATATGGGTATGAGCTCGGCGTTTGTAGTTGAAACGATACCGCCAAGCGGTTCCGACGGGATACATGGGAGAGGAATATGGAAGAAACGGATATTAAGAATTTTGCCTGCCTATCGAAAGTCTTGTGCAGGCATAAAATGTGTGTGTGAAAGGAAAGGAATGGACACGAACAGTTTAGATGGAGAATACAAAGGGTGCCAAGACGCGACCTTCTAGTCCCCTGTTGACCAAGAAGTTTTGACGATGGGTGATGCTATATGATGCCCTTTCTCAATTTTGACACCGAAATGGCATGGCATCTTCCTGCCGGCATCCGAGATGTTGTCGTGTGTACGTACTGCATATTATACCAAGGTATATTCCAACCGAGTACTCGGATGCCAAGAAACCTGGTTCTCGCCATTCCGAGTCTGTTTACACAATGTCACATCGTATGTTAGGGCTATGGCCAAGCTGTAACTTGAAGCTATTTACAGCATGTCTTCATATCTTAGCCAGCTATTTGCTCACTGGAACTCATTAGCGTAGAAAATGTAGCCCGATGCGGGGCAGTGACTGGACCACATTATGTATCGGAGGCTAGTGGAGTACACGATTACATAGAAGTCACTGGTAATCATTGAAGAGGATAAACTCAATGTATGAAGTGAAGTCTGTTCTCGCCGTCACTGATCCAATCATCTGCTTTCTTATTGAATTCTACAACGTAGGTTCCAAAGTTCTGTTTTCCAAAGGTGTATAGATAGCTTCTCTTGATGCTCCAGACTTAACCTAATTTCTTGAAGTTGGCTCGTGACTAATATCGAGCGATATACAGCTCGAAAGACGCCGCAACCGATTTCCAGAACTGATTTCCTTCCTTAAGCCAGACTCGGAGTTTTCTTGCCTGGTCCCTCAATCTGAGCAACCAACACTTAAATTTCATTGCTACTGCGATTCGGGATTTTTGGAATACCACCACAGAATCATTCGCCGACGTTGGCCGGAAGACTGTGACGTCTCTCACGCCTCCGGATATCCAAGGAAATTTTCTGACTGGGACTAGACTTGTGTAAACTTCTATACGGGAAGCTTACAGGACTATAAGTATCAGAGATTGAACTGGTACCTTGTGATCATGTCCAGCACCCCAACAATACCCGATACTCGGGTTCTCGCCGTAGCAAGCCATGTCTGTATCCCTTCAAAATCTGCTATCATCTCTTCAAGTATTGAGTCTGAGGCTAATGGGCTTTTGTCATAGGTTGTCTCTGGGTAACTATCTCTTTTCTCTCCGAGTCACAGAAACTTACATGAACTAGGTACGTCGGTAACAAGATTGCTGTCTTTGTGCTACAATCTTTAGGATGTGATGTCGCAGCTCTCAATACCGTACAGTTCAGTGAGTACTCTTGGCGCTTCGACTGATGGAGCAAAAATAACGAACCGATCTTTCTAACTGGCGGTCTTCGCCCGTAAAGGCAACCATACCGGCTACAAGCAATGGAAGGGAACGAGAGTCTCAGCACAAGAGATTATGGATCTTTGGGAAGGACTCAAGCAGTCATACCTGGATGATTTTGACGTGATGCTCTCTGGATACATCCCAGGCGCTGAGGCCGTTGACACGGTCGGTAAGATAGGCCGAGAACTTAGAGAGAAGTCGAAGCAAACACCGGGCAAGTTCTTCTGGGCTCTCGATCCCGTCATGGGTGACAATGGAAAGATCTACGTCTCTGAGGAAGTTGTGCCGGCATATAAGAGACTCATCCATGATGCAGACCTGATCCTTCCAAACCAGTTTGAGGCCGAGTATGTTTCAAAGCGTTCGTAAACATTTCAGAGTTATTGACTAACGACTTTATGACAAGGTTGCTTTCCGAAGTCAAGATCCATAACATGGAAAGTCTTCGAAAGGCTATCCAGGTGCTCCACGACAAGTACAAGATTCCTCATATCGTCATTACTTCAGTCAACCTTGAGGCGCCAGACCATCCACCTTCACATCTCTCTGTCGTTGGTTCAACCATGACATCTACTGGTAATGCTCGCTTTTTCAAGATTGTCTTCCCGTCAATCGATTGTTACTTCAGCGGTACAGGCGATATGTTTGGCGCTCTCATGGTTATTCGGATGCGTGAGGCTGTGTTCAACGCTGACGAGCGGCTGCGACATACTGCTAGCTGGCTTAGCGACGATTCTGTATCGGCTGTTGAGCTGCCCCTTGCACGGGCAGCAGAGAAGGTCCTGGGTAGCATGCATGAGGTCTTGTCCAAAACATGCAAGGGAATGAAGAAGGTGGTTAAGCGGACAACAGATGAGATGAAAGATGAGGATCGAATTGACCAGACTAAGGCCCATCTCGTCAAAAGCAAGGCGGCAGAGCTTCAACTAGTAAGGAACCTGGACTGCCTGCGCTCGCCCGCGACGCAATACAAAGCGAAAGCCATATAATATAGGAGAGGTTTTACGCAAGGTTACAGACACCATAGAAACCAGCAAACAATAGATAGAAATAGGTAGAAAGGGTGCGAGAATATGTGCCCGATTATGATTTCATCAAAGATTTATCCTTCTCCTTTTATGATCTAGCAAACAAAAGCTGTGACAGCTTTTTCTCCATATTCACCCTTCCTGGCCTGGCTCTATGATATATCTATCCCATTGGCCTAAAGCTTAATTCATTAATTCATGAGACTCGGAAGAAGAGGAGTCGGCGTCCTTCCTCTTGACAGTCTAGCCAGTACTTCCAAATCCTCCAGCGCCTCGAACACTCTCCTCAAGTTCTTGAACCTCGACAACCTCGGGGGTGTAGATGCGCTCCAGAACAAGTTGAGCGATACGATCGCCTTCCTTGACCTCAAAGTCAGAGTCATTGTGGTTGAAAAGCAGGACCTTGACTTGGCCACGATAATCGGCATCGATGACACCAGCACCAGTGTCGATGAAATGTTTGGAAGCGAGACCGGACCGGGGGGCAATGCGTCCATCTGTAGTTATTCATTTGTCAGGTAGCTGACCTTGAGATGGATATTCAGAGCTCTAAATGCCAACTTACAGGTTCCAGCAGGCACAGCCATACTGATATCGGTGTCTACTAGAGCCTTGCCACGAGCGGGAATAGTTGTATCGCGAGCAGCATAGATATCATAGCCAGCAGCAAAGGCACTCCCACGAGTGGGCAAACGACCCTTCTCAGAAAGCTTCTTAATCTGCAGGGGTGGAGGGCCTTCCATTGTAGCGGCGGTCTTGACACGCTTGGCGGGGGGTGATGTAACAGCAGAGTTGTCGGGGGCAAGAGTTTCGGAGGTCATCGTCGAGATTAAGAAAGAGAATGTAGAAGCAATTATCGTGGATATTGCTTTCGAGGTTGGACCTTAGGGGCCAGCTTGGGCCAGTTTAACAGACGCGACGTGGTTGGATGGGTAACGCGTCTCAACTCAAGTAATTGACCAATTAAAAAGACCTATTTAAGTGGTTGCTTTCACGAAATGTTAGCTGAGTTAAGTGACCTGACAGAAATTGAGAGCACACCGATGAGACGTATGGAGGCCATTTCCCAAGCCATTATTCTTTCGAGTATGATATATTTATTACATCTAGTACTTTCAAGGTTCCAAATCTCGCCCGAAATCCACCAGCCTGAGTTTTGTTGCATCTTTGGGGTGGAATTGTGCAACTTTAGACCTCACCAGAAACCGTGCTGCTGCAGATTCGCGCGGCAGTTGTACATAGGATGCCGCATTGTCACCCCGGGCTTCAGCAAGCGTGTTGAGAAGCTCCTCTGTCAGTTTCTTCATCTCTTCAGCTGCAGCTGTGATCTCGTCTTGACGCCCTGCACCTCCATTCATAGACTGTCCCCAAATCTCATCAATTCTGCGCTGCCGTTTATCGTCTTTACCGGCGCTTGCCTTTGGTTTCTTCAGCTTCCCTTGCGCATTGAACCCAGCAGCCAAATCGTCTCCATCGATATCTACGAGATCTCCGACTACAGGCCCTCCTAGCTCTTCTGCCGCTAGCATGGGCGCTAGGTGATTATCGATGAACCGAAGGAGGACCTTCAGAAGTTTCGATGTTTCTCTGTCATGAGCCGTTTTCTTACTTCTGAGTTCTTGCAATAGTTCCTTTGCCCCTTCTTCTGGAGTGACGTGGGTACCCGCATCCATTTCATTGCGTAGCGACTGTATACGTGCAGTCAGAGCGTTGCCGAGAAGGCTTTGATCTTTGAGACGCCCTTCGTCCGCCTCAAGCTGACGCGAGAGTTGTTCATGGCTCGTACGCTGAGAAGCCAGGTAAGTGTTAGACTCTTGAATGGTCTGGTGAGTCTTGCGCAACGCTAGCAACGTCGGTAACAGTGACCCTGGTAAGGGAAGAAAGGGATCTGACTCTGTCACGTCTTTGAGGGCGGCTTGGATGAGACGCGCCTGATCAGCCACAGCCACAGACCCTGAGAACTGAGTCTGCTCTGAACGAAGCTAGAGAAGTTAGTCATTGTTACAAACGTTGATGCCTGGCACATTGATACCTTTTCCAGCTCATCTTCGTATTGGCGAACCTTCTGTTGAAGTTCTCGTAACGTTTGGTCAAGATTGTCTGTGTCCTCCTGCACTGTTATAGGTTGCGGCCTGTAGTCCATTGTCGAAATGCCCACACAACAAGCTCAAGAAAGGGACAAGGGCTTCAACTATGCTGGAGCTTTGTCCGAACTGAAGGACCGCGAGTAGGTACAGATGCAGTCGGGTCATCAACGAAGAGACAGGCCGCTTCCGCGCGTTCAGAGGCAACTTGATGGTGCAGGCTCAAAGTCTATTAATTGATCGAACAGTCGTCACTTATATTCAGGAGATGTATGGAGCTCCTTCAGTTATCAAAAAAGAAGTTTCCGGTGCCAGAGGTAATTATATTCTACCTCAAGGTAGACATGAGAAGTTTGTCTAAAGTAGGAAGTATATGAGGGCTACTTCGTACCTATTAGAATCAGTGGTACACATCCCTATGTGGAGTGCTTGAGCTGTTGAGGGTCCAAGCTTCTAGCCCAGATGAGTGTTGCACGTGACATCTCCTGGCGCTCCTACCTACCCAGGATGGATCCTCGCAGGGCTACTTCTCCCGCTTTCTCCCATCTCCTCACCCCAAACGATCGACCTTTTGTCGTGTCATACTTTCCCTCCCCCTTTCCCTTCCATTTCCCTCGTGAGATTCTCGTTTTTCATTCTCAGCGATTCCTTGCAATCGCTTCCAAGTGCGGCCTTTTCCTTTTTTTCACTCTTTGCTCCCATTGATTTGGATTGGTCCATTCCTCGTATTGGGTTCCATTGCGACAGCGAAAGTTCTAAAACACCGCGCGCCGATCCATCGAGAACCAGCTTCTCTGGTCTCCGCTTCTCATCCTCCGACGCTTCGCGACCAGATCCCCCCTGCTCCCGATTCTGCCTGCATTCGAGCTCAGAACGACGGGAACTTTTGCGATAAATAAACCTCGGGTCCCCAGTCAGAAGGTTTGAGCTGAGCACTGCCTCTTTTTGCTTTTCAAGAAGTCCGTCCCAGTATCGATCGCTTCACCTATCCTCACAACCATTCAACATCTTCATCACAAGACAAGCCTCTCCGCCCTTCCTCTCCCGCCTACATCTAGGAGATCTTCCCGGGCAACCACTCGACGCCCGCTGAAAGAATTCTGAAACCTGTCCTTGAGCCCGAGAATCGAATCCCTTCTCCTTCCATTCCGCCCGCAGCACGCACCGTCTTTGCGCGACACCAGTCACTTCACGAGTATTTCACCGAAGCGTACCCAGCGATTCACTACACCAGCACGTTTTCCTTCGAAAACCCCTGAGTGTATATAAGACGAACAATAGAAAGAACCAGACGTTTTCAAATTGTCGACTGTCGGAAAGACTAAATTCGCGTGAAACATAACATTCATCATGTCTGCCTCTCCTACTCAACCAACCCAGTCCGCCAAGCGCCCCCTGGAAGAAGCTTCATCGCCATCGCGCGCTGGTGATCAGCCTGATGCTAAGCGACCTGCTCTCGACAAGAACAAGCACGACGACGATGTTGAGGTACCTGAAGCTTCCACTGACGTCCCCGCCGACGACCATGATGATAAGATCAATGGAGCCGCTAAGTCTGAGGATGATGACGATGCCAGTTTAGATCATGCATCCGATACTAAGGCCGCAGCCGCCGCCACTGTTGCTGCCTCTTCATCTAACGCTGTAACGTCTGCTGCTGCTCATGACGAGACATCTTGGATTCATATTCGCGCTGTTATCTCAAGCCCAGAGGCAGCTACTGTCATTGGAAAGGGAGGCGAGAATGTTTCCAACATCAGGAAACTTTCAAACGCTAAGTGTACAGTCAGTGACTACCAGAAGGGGGCGGTTGAGCGTATTCTTACTGTCAGCGGGATAGTAGACGCTGTAGCTAAGGTATGGTGATACTTCTGACGTATGATTTACAGGCTAACAGCAAGCTAGGCTTTTGGCTTAATCATCCGAACACTGAACAACGAGCCCCTTAACGAATCTTCAACCGCATCCTCAAAGACATATCCCTTGCGACTACTCATCCCGCACATTCTAATCGGTTCCATCATTGGTAAGGGCGGCGCTCGTATTCGTGAGATTCAGGAGGCATCTGGGGCTCGACTGAACGCGTCTGACTCGTGCTTGCCTATGTCAAGCGAGCGATCGCTGGTTGTGATGGGCGTCGCTGACGCTGTCCATATCGCAACTTACTACGTTGGCAGCACCCTTCTCGAGCAGCTAAATGACAGATTTGGAGGCCCTGCTGCGTCTGCATATGCAACACGCAGTGGCGCCCCTGCTGGCTCGATCCCAGGTGGCATGCAAGTTGTTCCCTACTCACCTCAGCCTGCCTCAGGCCACTACGGACGAAGTGAAAATTATGGCCGTCACAACGATCGTCGATCTCACCATATGCCACCTGCGCCTTATCCTCAGCAATATCCCCATGCAGCTGCCCAGGCCAACCCTGCCATACCTATGCATTATGGTGGTGCGCAAGGAGGAGGTGCTTACGGCGCAGCTCCTCACGCTCAGCCGCATATGGCCCCTCACACTGGCCCTCAACCCCATGGGGGTGCTCCCCAAGCTCAACCCATGGGCGGTGCCATACCTGGCGGCCCCATCACGCAGCAAATTTACATTCCCAACGACATGGTTGGTGCCATCATAGGCAAGGGTGGACAAAAGATCAACGAAATCCGTCAAATGAGCAACAGCGTGATCAAGATTAATGAGCCGCAGGATAACAGTAACGAGCGACTTGTGACTATTACTGGAACGGAGGAATGCAATCGCATGGCGTTGTATATGCTCTACTCTCGACTTGGTGAGGCGCAAAACAGACCCAGCAATAACTAAGCTTCTAACCGTGTAATTCTGATACAGAATCGGAGAAACATCGTATCTAACTTTTGGTACTGATGCAACGATATTCGAGCGAGCTGTGGCATACGGTGAACACAAAGCTGTTCACAGGGATATCAGGAAACTAAAAGGAGGACGCAGTCTGTTTTGGCGGTGGAAAAGGGAGCGATATTAGGCCAACCGGTACAGTTGACGAGTTTGAGAATACGATTTCACCTACCCGGGTTGAAGTTCCAAGGGTGGCCGTGGAAGTCGCTTGATGATCGAATGGCATAGAAATGGTGTCAAAGGATGGGCTCGCATTTCATCGGGATGAATACGGAAACAAGACGGGGCTGATTGGCAGGAAGCGAGAGCCTCACGTTGACAAATGACAACTTTGGAGGTATTTGATTTCGACGGCGCATTGACTCAGTGTTATTTTGTTCTCTATCTAATCCAATGACATTCTTGATATTATTTATAACCGTCGGACAACCCAAAGGCCGAGTCTCCTAGAGCTTTTTAAAGGGGACATGATACTGCATTGCATGTTAGATACCAAAGCTATTTCTTAAGTTATAGGTGACTCACGATTTCCAGGCTCTTATTCCGAGCAAGTAGGTAGTACACATTGTCGTCGATGACTGCCGTTATTCAGTCAGTGGTATTGGCGTGATGGCATTGAAGGCGAGACTTACCACTTCCATTGTTTTTGTGCTGTAAATGGGCCGCTTTGCTGTCCCAACCCATTAATAGCCTGGATGCTCGGCCAGGAATGACTGAAGGGTCTTCATGTTCTCCTTGGATAAACTCGCCATAAGCCAATCCGTGAAGCCCTGCCAAATTGCCCTCCTCGCAAGCGATAGCGAAGGGCTTCATGTTATCCTCCGTGAAGGTTTCATCAGCCCCCCAGCAGGTACAAAACTCCGTAATGGGTGCATGGAGGGCGAGCTCGACATGGCCTGTATACTCTGCGATCGAATTGACAATAGGGTGCTCAATTAGCAGGGCACGCAAGGAGGCATGCCAGTCGGTAGCAGCTGAACCAGAAACAAAGGCATCGTAGGCAGGGCGTGAGATCCAACGGATTCCCAGAACCCAATAGCCAGGCTTCTCTAGGGGCCGGCCAAGGTAGACGGACTCGACGCCGGGAGTTGATTTGAGGCTATTGGTCACAGATGAAAAAGAGGCTGGAGGGGATTCGGGGTGTTCAACCAGGATGGGTTTGAACTTGATGAGAAGAGATTCAAAAACTACGGACATTGCGAATATGGATGAGCAGTTATAAGTTGAAGTGTACTAACATCAGCAGAGAGACAAGTCAGTCATATGAGTTGGTTGATATACACATGCGTAAGTCGCCATAGAAGACTCAACACATAGCTCTGGGCAATAATGGCTATGTACCTATAAGGGAAATGTTCTACATATATGACTGGACTTTACGAGATGGTTCTATGAAACCTAAGAATGACGCATGGCGTCTTTCAGTTTTGATGAGGGGGGCATCGAACCAATGATGAAGCTCGGCCTGTGGTAGCTGAGGTCGAAAGTTTGAACAAGAATGAGGAGAGAGGCGAAGCTTTGAACCTGGTGTTACAGTAACCTCATCTCACAAGCCGACTTGCAGGGTTCCTGGAAGCTTCTATTTTGCCTTAAGATTACCTAACCTAGACTAGAAAGTGTATGAAGATAAAAGACAAACAGGGGTTGTATCTTTAGGAAATAGAGAGTATAAGTGAAACTGATTCTTGATTGACCTTTTAATGGCCAATTCTATAGAATAGTATGAATAATTACTCAAAAGTGCATCGCATCTAACAATAAGATACAGTGAACTGGCAGTTAACCTATCTCCAAAACATACATAGTGTGTACCCTACAGCGTTAACATAAGTAAGTACAGACAAAAACAACATATTTCTGGAGAGTAAAAAGTCTTGAGATCTTTCACTGGGAGCCGAAAATACCTAAGCGGTGAAAATTCTCCGATGTCCATAGGTACCCAAGTTGCAAATTTATCTACTATAAGAGGGGGGTTATAAGAGATGAACTGGTGAGAGAGGAAGTTACTGTAGTGCTACTAACCACATCATGACTAAGGTGTTCGGTAATCGGCCCCTCGGTGACCACCAGTACCGGCTGGTCACCAAAACGAGAAGGAGCCATGGCATTGGTTCAATTGGGTTATGTGTAAATTATCACATTTAACTCCTGCGTGTCGCGTGTTCCCACTCCTTTTCCGTGCGCTGACTCTTCGTAACATCTCCTTCATTTTAGAATTTTACTTTTGACCGTAACTAATTTGTCACTATTATTGTTTGACGCCTGTTAGCTCTATCACTAATGGCAATGACACCTGGCCGGTGCCCTTATCTAATTAATTAATATTCATCAGCCGAGTCATCCTGAGATCCAAAACCTATTCCATGCCCGGTTCCTTGTCTTACTCTCTTTCTCCGATAGTCTGATCTTTGAAACATATCAGTCACCATTGCTTCCGCATACTCCACCGGCGCCATGGTCATGGCAAGTGACCCTGCTGAGCATGTCACGACGCCTTCTACCATTGCCGTAAATCATGATGATACTCAGAGCCTCCCTTCCGAGATCAACCTCTTGACCCTCAACTGCTGGGGCCTTCGCTACATTTCGACCCAGCGCGTTGCAAGACTTAACGAGATAGGTCACAGAATCGCATATGCTATACCTACACCACATGTCGTCTGCCTGCAAGAATGTTTTACGCAGGAGGATTACCAAGCCATTCGACATCACACCCGCCAAATTCTTCCCTATGGAAAGTTCTATTACAGCGGTGCTTTTGGTGGCGGCCTGGCGATTTTGAGTCACTGGCCCATCGAGGAGAGTACTATGTTCAAGTATTCGCTTAACGGACGTCCAACTGCATTCTGGAGAGGAGATTGGTATGTAGGCAAGGGTGTCGCTTGCGCCAAAATTCGCTTTGGGCCAAGGAGAAGGGACGTTGTCGAAGTTTTCAATACGCATGTGAGTCTGAGTTCATTGCACTATTTTTGAACCTGTTAATTGATTTGAATTAGACACATTCCCCCTATGAGCCCGATCCCGTGAGTACCTATAACTGTCATCGAGTTGCGCAGTCATGGGAAATTTCAAAACTTATGCGCGGCGCTGCTGAACGCGGACATCTTGTTATCGGCATGGGCGATTTCAATATGCTACCCTTGTCAATATTTCACCGCGTAATTACAGCACACGCGCCTGTCCATGATGTCTGGCGCAAGTTACATCCTGACAGTGCTCTTGGCCCTGCCTACCACCCATCTGAGAAGGATCGCCACCGCCCGTTACCCACAGCCGACTTCAATCTCCTCGAGAACGGCGCAACTAGCAATTCCGTTTATAATACGTGGCGCTGGAATAAGAACCAGCAAAATCGTCTCAAAGGGGGCGACATCTGTGAGGTCCCACCTGATACCATTGATCCTCAAGGTCAGCGACTCGACTACATCTTTGCATCGACTGGTGTCGACCCCGATGCTCCAGCTTCAACCCCTGGTTGGATAGTCAAGTCAGCTCATGTTTCCATGACAGAGCGACATCCCGACCTCCTTTGTTCACTCTCAGATCACTTTGCTGTTCAAGCCACACTTGTTCGACATACTCCTTCTCCGTCGCCCATAAGAGCTGATCCCCGTTCTGAAACACCATCTGCTGCTCTCCAGACCGGTGCATACTTAGCCCCTAGTAGCCCGGCCAGTAGTATTCACTCCTGTGATGCGGCCCAGACTGAGGATCCTGATACCCAGCTCAACCGTAGTCGCTTCTCTAAACGCAAGTCATTTCACGCCTCTACCTACGACGAAATTCTCGGGATGATCCAAAAGTATCATGCCCGCGAGCTTCGTCAGCGTTATTGGCGAGGTGTACACTTCTTTGGGGCACTGCTTCTTTGGCTAGCGTGTCTTGTTGCTGTCTGGTTCAGTCCCGAAAATTACGTTGCATTTGTCCTCATGCTGGTCAGCAGTCTTAGTTTGGTTGCTGGTGTTATCGACGGCTTGCTGTCGTTACTTTTCTTCTCTTGGGAGATTCGGGCCCTCAATGAATTTGAGTGGGAGATCCGCAATGCCAAAGCTGTGGCATCCGGTGACCCCATTGCGTTGACAGAGTCCGAGCCGCATAGTGACACCGACCGAAGGTCAAAGTCTCAATGAAAGATGATATACTCAACAGTACAGTAATGATTTGATGTTTCTACATAGGGCTAGGATGATGAAACGAGGATGAGGATAAACGTACACATGCCAAGAGGGCCTAGTGCTTAATGTCTATTCGTAATGCTATTCTTGATGATTTTGAGGACCTGAAAACTCTCGTCTCGTGCAGCTGCTTCCTTTCCCTTCCGTTCAACATTCGGCGTCAATGCTCGGTGCCGGAAGCTGGCTTTCGCCCATTTCGTGCAGCCCTGTTGCTTTTTTATCGATATACCCGCCAGGTCTCATTCGACGCCAGGTATATCCCATGAAGGCTGTCTCTTTCCGAATTCTCAACGAGGTCTTTTTGGTCTCCTTATCTCGAAGCAGCATATCTCTCGGTCGTTTGCGTTCTTTATGGCCGTAGAATCTGATAAACTGTTTCAGTGTAGCTTTTTCACTCGGCTGTAGTTCCTTTGATGCATCGATATCGCGGTCTATGCTTCGAAGCTTGGCCGCGTCGAAAGGAATCTTAATAAGTTCCATAGCCTTTGTATGCACATGTGGATCAAACCCAAAAAGGAGCTCTTTGACCTCTTCCGAATTGAGAAAAACCCCCGAAGGTATCGACTCAGACCAGTCCTCAAATGGTTCAGACTCGTCAAAATAGTGCGCGTCATCATCGCTTTTCAGATTCGGAGTGAATGGAGGAGGCATTGACTGCAAGCGATCCCAGGGTGTGTTCCTGAACCATCTGTGTGCTTTGATATCCTCCGCATTATCGGGGAACACATAGTTTTTGAATGAGTCTCGATATTTGACCTGGTACCTCGTTGAACACAGCCGAACGTCCTTCTCTTGAAGCAAGCGACTGATGAGGTCTCTGCACTTTTCGCTCACAAGTGGGCTATTGGGGAACAAGAAAGTCTTCCTGAAGTCCTGCAGCAGCTGTCAGTCAAATACCTTGTTCAATATTGAAATTGACATACTCACAACAATGTTTTGTTTCGTCTGTTTACGTCCTTCTTCTGCCAGAAATGGCGTCTGCCCGTAGAGGCATTCATACAGGATGATGCCGATGCTCTACTAGTCACACCTCCCGTCGTACTTCTGACTAAGAACGACTTCAGGAGCCATATACTGACTGGTACCGACGACGGAACGCGCACCAGTGCGGTTCCCGTGTCGGTTTCTCCAACCGATAAGACTTCGCAAGTCTTCATTACTTGCCAATGGATGTTTTCCATGTCTGTCAAGCCCAGAAACAAGTGACTGATACCACTCTAGATGCTTCAGAAGGTCTTTACTGCCTTTTTGGTCTGTCTCGTCACCATTGATGTCTATGTTTAGTCTTCGAACCAACGAATATCGATGAGTATTATAGTATGCTGCGTCGTGGGACCAGTGATCATCAAATGCTAGTCCAAAGTCAGATATCTTCAAGTGCCCAGTCGCGGATATGAGAAAGTTGTCTGGTTTTATGTCGCGGTGAATGAAGTTCAAACGATGGACCTCCTCAATAGCGAGAATCATCTCTGCAATGTAAAACTGTGCAACAGGTTCCAGCAGAATATTGTGTCGAATGAGCAATCCGAGGAAATCACCACCAGGCATATACTCCATCACCAGATATAGGTTTGCGCTATCTTGAAAGCTAGCAATCAGAGGAACAGCCCTGTGAAGATGCATCAGTCAACCAGTCAGTAGTCTTATTGCTGGGAGTTGCTTGGATACTAACCACTGCGATCCTTCAGAAGCCACTAAAAAATCCCTCTCGGCCCTTAAATGCCCTTCTTGACAGTTCCGTAGCATTTCTGTCTTTCGAATGACCTTCATAGCATAGACTTGGCCGGGGAAAGCATGTCCCGGAGCAGGCTTTTCACGCACCAGCCTAACTACCCCGAAACTGCCTTTGCCCAGGATTTGCAGTGGCTCGTAATTGTTCACCAAGAGGGCAGAGTCCTGCTTGCCGTGGTAAACTAGAGAGCCAGCCCTCATTGCCCTTAACTCTCTGAGGTAACATGTTTCCTGCCTTCTGTATTGTACACGAATCTTGTCCTTCTCCTCTGGTGTCATTAGCAAATAGTTACACAATTGAGATTCGAGGTATTGGCTCCTTAAGGCTCTTGTATTTGGTTTATAGAGAAGTTCATTGAAGTAAGTCTCGAGGAAGATCTTGGCGGCAGATGCCCTCTCTACGGTTGCAATCGTAGGTCGAGTCTGAACAACAACAGCTTCGGGAATAGTACTGAGGGCGCGGCCTTCTGGACTTGAACGGGTCCATGGATTTCGCCTGTTGTATCGTCTATCCAGTATTTCCCAGTTAGGCTGCGTAGATGATTCTATCGAGGTTTCCGCTGTAGTCTTTTCCTCTGGTGCTGTGAGTGTATCACTTGCCTCAGAAGAAGGCGGAGTGATTAATCCAGTGGAAGGGGTAGGATTTACAAGCTGCAGTGAACTTCGTGCTCTCTTTTGGGAATTTCGGACCACCAAGGTAGAGTTAGATGCCATAGCTGAGGGATGCAGTCTGAGCTTTCGCATTAACAGCACTTCCTTTGCATCGGGGCTCCTCGTTGCATGTTCAGGCCTCCGGACAGATCTGAAAAGCAGACAAGCCTTGGAATGTTCTTCGGGGAAGCCATTGGCATTTTTAGATGTCTCAGCACCTATTACACGTCAGTGAGACGTGGTTAAACAGACCAAGCAACTTGCCGCTACGTGTGCTTTTTCTCATGTTCTTGAACGCACCACGGAAAGGTGCCCATCTCTTTGAAGTGCCATTACGAAATCTCCGCGTAGATTGTGTATCTGAGCCTTCTGCGATATTCGATTCGGGTCCAGGAGACGGTTCAAATATATTCTTCGAATCGCAGGATGAAAGACGTATGAATTGTTGACTGGCTTTCTTGAGCAGGGTCGGTGCCATGATGTTACAGGGTATTTAAAGAAGGGAAAGTTAGCGCTGCATTGACAAACATTTCACAACTGTCGTATTCGATAAAATGATGCAGTCGTAGATGCGAAGAGAATGGTGCCCGTTGTATGATCTTTCGGGATGTTGTCAGTTGTCTAGAGTAGTGTCTAGAAGCATTGGGACTAGGAGGAGTATTAGCGACCAGATTAATGTGACTTCCTTCCCGAAGTTCAAGATACAGTAATTACATAAAGATAGAAGGATCGAGACGGTAAGTATCAAATAAAAGGGAAAGAAATAATATTTTATCAGCATAACCTTACAGAATCCTTCAAGGTGAAGGGAGAACTATCCCACAGTTCATAGCAAAACGAAACAATAACCCTTTTTATCGTGCGCCAATTCATGTCATGCAACGTGGTGCGGTCCTCACATCATTCCCGTCTTGCCGTTCGGCATAGCCACCTTATCTCTGTCCTACACATCAAAGACCCTCGGCAGAAGGTACACGTATGAGGCGCATTATCCACGCATGCAGAAACAACGCTAGGCGGACAGCAGATGATATATAGAGCCTGTAAAATATAGGCGTCTCAACATCATCGCCTTATCGCCAGCCTCTGCCGCCTCTCTCAAAGGGTATTATTTTATGAGGGCGTAATCAGTCGACTTGGCATCGAGCAACAGGAGGCATATACTGCGCTCACTTGATCTCAAGAAGCTTGACATCGAAGATCAATGTACTGTTGGCGGGAATTCCAGGAAGGCCACGGGAGCCGTAGGCAAGATGAGGGGGGATAGTCAGACGGCGCTCACCACCGATGGCCATGCCGACAACACCAATGTCCCAGCCCTTGATTACCTGTCCCTTGCCAGCCTTAAAGGAAAAGGGCTTGCCCTTCTTGTTGGCTATCAAAACGTTAGTCCAGTAAAGATAACGCGTGAGAAAATTACTTACCATCGAACTGCTTTCCGTTCTGCAGCTTGCCGATATATCGGACGCCAACAGTGTCGCCATTCTTAACAGTGCGGCCGTTACCAATGGTTCGGTCGTCAATTGTTACGCCCTGAACAACCTTGACACCAGGGGTGGCCTTGCTCTGCTTGGCCTTCTCAGCAGAGCCAGTAGGGCCCTGTTCGAGGTTCTTGGCGAATTGAACCTTCTTAGCGTCCTTCTTCTCCTCGGTAGCAACAGCTTCGCCCTTGTTGTTCTTGAGCTTCTTCTGTTGCTTCTTGGACAGCTTAGCATCATCCTTGGAGATAAGCTCGTCAAGACCCTCCGGGGCCTCCTCGGCGGCGCGCTTGTTCTTGCCCTTCTGGACCGAAACGAGCTTAGGTGCCTCCTCCTCCTCGTCGGAATCAATCTCCTGGACACGGGGATCCTGGACGCCATCGAGCTCGTCACTCTCGTCGCTCTCATCACCTTCAAGCGCGTATTCAAGCTCATCGGGGGAAAGGTCGTAGTCATCCTCGTCCTCATCCTCATCATCCTCATCATCGTCCATGATGTAGTTTCCAGTGAGGTAGATGGTGTGAGTACCAGTGACGACAAAGAATACCTTCTCACCGTGGTTAACGGTGATATCGAGGGGTTGCTGGTAGTTCTTGAATGAAGTTAGCTGACGATTCTGAAGTCCTGTTTTCACAGACTTACTCTCTCAGTATCAAGAGTGCAGATGACAAAGTTCTCTAGGTCGGCACCCTCCTCGCTATCATCATCGGAGTCCTCATCCTCATCCTCGTCATCCTCCTTGGTAGCCTTAGCCTTGCCCTTGGCCTTTCCATTGGGCTTGGCATCCTCCATCTCCTCATCCGACTCTTCCTGAGCAGACTCAAGAAGCTTCTTGATAGCAGCAGCCTGTCTCTGCTTCTTGGCCTTGGCGGGATCGCTAGGGCCACCGTTGGCCTCCTCATCAGAGTCCTCCTCATCGTCAGAGCCGGCAAGGAGAGCCTTCATATACTCATCATCGACCTCGTCATCCTCATCCTCATCAATACCCGGAAAAGCGCGCTTGACGAGGCGCAGGGTGGATCGAGGAACGCTAGGAATATTGCCCTCGCCATCAGCCTCAGGCTCCTCGGTAGGGTCGACGGCAGCCATAGTAATGCGGAACTGTAAGGTTTCAAGGTTAGAATTTCAGGTCAAGGAAATACAGGACTATCGTCGCAAATAATGCGCCAACGGCCAAAAGCGCGTCATTGCAAGCTGGCATAGTGGATCGCATCAAGAACGCATTTGACGTTCCGGGGAAGAACTTACAGATGCAGGAAATTCCATGGTGGCAGGAATCAAGATCTCTCCAGGAGGGACCTCGAGGCCGTAAACGGGACCAGGAACGGCGGACATGGTGGCGATTATGTGATTACTTTTATTTCAAATGTAGGGTGAAATGTGAAATGTGCGTCTAGAAGAAACAGGAGAAGCAGAAGAGTGAGAGAAAGGATGAAGAATGATGATAAGGTGAGGTTTTCTAGAGGCTCTCGTTCACTACGAAAGAAGAAAACCAAGAATCGAGAAGTAACTCCAGAGCTTCGAAATTTTTTTCGGGGCTCAACAGTGACCCCACCGCTCAGGTAAGACACCACCAATGATCGTTAGCGATAAAGGTCCTTATCGCCATGGGCCTTTCGCTGTCGCAGCAACCAAAAGCTAGTCTCCACTTTGATGCAGATTTTCCCGTCGCAAGCTCCACTCCCAACCAGAATGAACAGAGCCGCCTGGGAAAAGATGGTAACTTTACCTAAGTCACAGGGATTATAAGAGATCTCAAGGTAAATCTGTGATAGATTTTAGGATAAGTCTTAGGATGCCTTCATATAAACTCAGTAGCCTGCGGTTTTTTTTTTTTTTTTTTTTTTTTTTTTTTATGCATATTTACTCCGGATCTGACATTGATTCTACTTAGTGACCAGACATGGAGCAATATTCTAGCCCATGGAGACTTTGATTACATTGTTGTTGGCTCAGGCTTTACTGCTCTCGCATTTATTCAGAAGGCCCTCGACCTCAATAAGAATGCCAAGATTCTTTGCTTAGAGCGTGGGGGTACGTATTTCCTATTCGTTAGCCTTGTGTAACACCGTCGTCTCATACTTTGAATTCTTGCAGGCTTTTGGCTCCCCTCCCACTTCCAAAACCTACCCATTCCTTTCAAGATGGTTTTGGGTGGGCCTTCTGAGACATTTCCCTGGACCCTCTCACGCAAGACTTTTGAAACAAAGGAGCTCCAGTTCTGCCACGGCTCCTGTCCCTTTTTCGGTGGCCGATCCACATTTTGGTCAGCCTGGAGCCCTCAGCCAAGTCTAGACCTCATGCGCGACTTTCCCAAGACCATGAAAGAGACTGCTAAGCAAGAGAAATTCTGGAAAGAGGCCAAAAAGCTCTTGAATGTCACGCCCGCAAGTCAGATCGACGATGGCGTCTTTGGAAGCCTACAGACTGCCATTGATGCCATTCTCAAGGAGTCGGTCAGCAAGATTCCAACTGCCGACTATGCTGAGTCAGCCCCTCTTGCTGTCGGACGACAAAGCCCAACTTCTCGTCTGCGATTCAACAAGTTCTCTGTCCCTGGCCCTCTGCTCGGCATCTTGGAGCGACAGAGGCGACTGGCCAAAAATGACGAGGGAGCGCCTTTGGAAATAATGGTTGACTGTGTGGCGAAAAGCATGGCTAAAGGCGACGACGATAATTACGTCCGCGTTCTTGAAACCAGCAAAGGTACTTTATCCTGGACTGGGAACAAGACCAAGATCATCCTCTGTGCTGGAGCCATTCCTAACGCTACCATGTTGCTGAACTCTTTCGAGGAATGTCGTGACACCGTCGGTAAGAGGCTTACCGGCCACTTCGTGACACATATCTCAGGAAGATGCCCCGTGAATAACGTCAAGGGCTGGAAAAAGGAAGACACGCTCAAGATGGCTGCTGCATATGTAGCTGGCAGGCATCCTCACAATGGCCTACAGTATCACGTCTCGGTCACGGCACTGAATAGTCCCGACCCAGAAAACGATGAAGAGGACGCAGCTCGCGAATGTCCTGATTATGCTGCTGCGGCGACCCTTGATCAACTCACTGGCTCTGAGGACTACGTTGTGTTTGGTATGAAACCGTCGTTTGAAAAAGAGAATATAAGCTAACCAAATACTCTTTAGTTTGCTCGGCTCTTGGGGAGATCGGCGAGAAGAACACCAAGAATCATGTCACACTCAACAAAGGAACTGACCCAACTTGCAATGTCACCCTGCAATACACCTTGACCAAGGAGGATTACAACTGTTGGGACGTTATGGATACGGCTACCTACGATACCATTATACAAATGGCAGGCGGCCATGAACTTGAGTCAGAAATTGACTGGTGGGATGAGGAAACTCATGCCTGGACCAAGACGAAGCCAGCAGTCAACACTATTCGAACCCCTGGTATTGTTCATGAGTCAAGTACTTGCTTTATGGGACCCAAGGCAAAGGGTGGTTCTGTGGATGAGCTTTATCGTCCTCATGGGATTGAGAATGTTCATGTCACTGGAGCTGCCCTTTTCCCAACTGCAGGCAGTTGGAATCCCACGATGACCATGTGTGGATATGCTCAAGACTTGGCTCAAAAGCTGCATGACATGAAGCCACGATAGAACAAGAAAAGGTGATAACTTTATCGCGGAATTATTTACTGCAATGGACCTGAGGAAGGAATGATTCTTTGACATCTGGTGGACTAAGTATAGGTAGATTGGCAATACTTGGAGATTATTATCATATTCCATAATTTCTTTGTTGAATCTCGGTCTCAATACTAAATCACCTTTGTTGCATTTATCATACACTTCTTTCGACCTTAATCCCGGATGCTGTATAGATGCCTTCAGAACAATACAGTTCTGACACCATTTTCTCTACAGGCCTCACAATGTAAATCTTTTCTCCAACAGATGGCTTTATTGGTAGGCATAGTTATGCCTTAACTTCTTGTCTTGAAAGTTTACAGCTACGACATTAGTAATTATATAAGTCTGTCAACTTATTCAGGCTATTAATTTTGTCATTGTTGCCTTCTATGAGTTACTCAGATAGGAAGGAGGTTGAGATAATTGATAACGAATGAGTCACAGGTAAGATTGTTGATCTCTTATAAATAGCGTGAGTTTATGCCGCCAGGTTCTGCTGAAACAAGAACATACTTACGATCAAAACAACCGAACAACTGTTCCGAGGCTCTTGCCATTAAAGATCAACTACCAATATGTCTGGCCCGACACAATCGCAAAAGACATGGCAGCCCTTGCCCTTGTCAATCGCTCCCTCAATAGCGTCTCACTCGCTATCAACACCCGAGTCCCTCCAAATTGAGATTGATCAGACAACATATCGCCTTGAGCTTCTTAACTTCTTTCAAATATCACCTTCATCAAAAATTCTTGAGATCGGATGCGGCCAAGGAACATGCACTGTAGTCTTGGGTCACGTCACTGGAGAAAATGGCCGTGTTGACGCCATCGACCCCGCACCTCTTGATTACGGTGCTCCCTACACACTCGGCCAAGCGCAAGAGCATATCACGAACGGAGCCTTGGGCAATTATGTGAATTTCTGGCAGAAACATGTGGAAGACTTCTTGAAAGAGACGGGAGAACAAAAGTGGGACTACGCAGTCTTTGTGCACTGCCTATGGTACCTCGATGGTGCAGAGACCCTCACGCGCATGCTGAGAGCATTGAGGGGAAGAGCAAGCAGAATTTGTATCGCTGAATACGCCATGAAGGCGTCTGAGCCAGCAGCTGTACCTCACGTTCTTGCTGCTCTGACTCGAGCTACACTAGAAGCTCAAAAGTCGGAGAGCGAGGCAAACATTCGATGCCTGCTGAGCCCACCAGATATCAAGAATATCGCAGAAAATGCCGGATGGAGAATTGAACGAGAGACAGAGATTGTGCCACATGAGAATCTTCAGGACGGAGGCTGGGAGGTCGGGGATGTGCAAAGTGAGAGTTTTCTCGGTGATGTTGAGAAATATGTCGCGGATAGTAAGCTCAAGTTTGTTCTCAGAAGTGGCAGACAAGCAGTACTCCAAGCTGTTCAGAGACTTCACAGAGGGAAAGTAAGGACAATGGACGTTTGGGCGGCAACATTAGTTGACAGAGCATAGCGTAAATCGTGGGTCGGGAAAAAGCAAACAGGATACATTCAACACATGTGTTGAACAAAAGGAACAGAACTCCTCAGATGCTTGTCGCCTCAATCGGCTTCTTGCAAGCGCTCGAGTACCTGCATGGCGATACTAGCTTAACTAATTCAATCTTTCAAGCTGTCAAGAACGGTGCACCTAAAGCAGTTGACTACCTTATGGGTAAAACGAGGAACGATTCATGGCCTCTAATGGACGGGCAAGGCCAAACCTTAATCTATTATGCAACTATGCGAAATGCACCTGACGGTATCGTCACAATGATAAGCAGAGCGAGGGAACTCAACATTATTCCTGAAAGTATCTTGGAATCAAATGATAGAGAGACCGCACCGTCCACAACTGCCTCCACAGGACGTCTCGATATTGTCGAAAGCCTCGCTCAGAAACTGGAGCCTGAAGTCTGGAAAGTGACACTTGAATATCCCAACAGAAGAGGATGCACCCATCTTGTTTTGGCTCTAGAATACCGCAACTTCGAAGTATTCTCATACCTCCTCGAGCACGGTGCCAATTTGAGAGCCAGAGATAATAAAGACAGAAATCTGCTCCATTACACCACGAGATCACATGACTACCAGATCATAAAAAGGTTTCTGGACGTTACGTTGAGAGAGGAATGGCTGTCGCACATCAGGGAAATGAGGTTAAGAAATAAAATTTATAATTAAAGTACTTACAAGAACTTAAGTTTATCCTTACAGAGGGGGATAAAACTAGAAGATACCCTGAGAGGAGGCAAAATACCATATAACTTGGCAAAGTGTTCACTTATTAGATGCAGAGCTACATAGAAATAAGACATAACACGGTTTAGAAGCTAGCTCCAGCACGATATCTATTCGCCTAAGAAGACTGTTGCAGGCCAACCCCCTGCAACTTCACACCCTCCACGAAATTTACTGGCGGTGTATATACTCTCCTACCATGCGTAACATATGCAATCACAGCAATAAGGATCACCCCAGCCCATATCAGAGGCGCCCAATTCGCTGAAGCAGTATCAACAGGCAGGGTGAGTGGAAAGCAGCAGAGTATAACAATGAACAAGCTGTACAGCACGGAAAATGCATTGATAGCCACTCCAAGATGGCCCAGGCTCCAACGGGCAGGAGGAAGTGGTTCGCCTTTGATGCGCTTGAGGAGTACACAACCGATGCTGAGGAGATATGTGCTCATTATTCCGAGGGTTGAGAGAGATACGAGGACGGTAAAGGCGACGTCAGAGCCAATTTGGATGAGACTGAGGAGGGCAGCGCCAATCGACATGAGATAAACTGCGTTGAAGGGCATATGCCATTTCTTATCCCTAGAAACACTGTCAGCATAGATTACAAGCAGAGCATAGGCAACTTACATGTGTCCGATCCATTGCCAGCCAGGTAGTCCCTTGTCTCTGGCAAACGCCCAGGTTTCGCGAGCGCATGTCGCCAGAGTCGTGATATTTCCGAGATAGACTAGAAGCCACAAGATGACATTGAAGAACAAGTTCAAGCTTTGAGATCCAGTACGGTCGAAGAGAGCGATGAAGGGCCAGTCTGCCTCAATGATAGGATCGAGAGGACCAATGCAGAAAAGCATTGTGATCAACATGATGAACCCGAAAAGCACGCTGCCTACGTATGACCACCAAATCGCGCGTGGGACAACAATCGATGCGTTCTTCACCTCTTCTGACAGATGGACAATGCTGTCTGAACCGAAGCAGCACCAGAGAACATAGATCTGCGATGAGATATAGGCGAAACCCATGTTGTCCCAACCGCTTTGGTCGGTGAATTGCAGAAACACGTCGCGGGCGTCATTCTTGTCGCAGAGAGCCCAGAGGGGGATCATAACCACGAAGAATCCCAGAATATGCCCGATCAAACTGGCTGTCTCGAGCTGGGGAAAGAAAGCAGTTCCCCAAGTGTTGAAGGCAATGGTAACAATGATGACAGCCCACATAATGAGAGCAATCTGCCAATTCGTAAATGCGAAATCAGGCATAGTAACGTTGATGCACGCCTGAACCTGAAAAGCAATAGTGTAGCAACTACTCGCAAAACTCGCCAGCCAACCAAGCGTCGTCATCCAACCGGAAGCATAAGACAATACCTTCTGATACTTCGGTGGTGAGAACTCGCTGACCCAATGATACTGCCCGCCAGAAGTCGGTGCCATAGAAGCCATCTCCGCCAAACTCGCAACAACAGCAGAATACGCTGTAGTAGTCGTAACAAAGCACCAAAAAACACCCGCATATCCACCGTTCGTAAAGCCAGGCGCAAGCGATATCAGAACAAATTCCCACGTCGCCATGTAAATAGCTACAAAGCCAATTGATGACCAGAGCGAAAATGTTCGTTTGAACTGCTGCTTCTTGCCAAGACGCTGCATGTCGAGATGATCTTGGTGTTCGTTTTGAAAGGCATCTTGATCGTCCGTGTCGAGTTCTGTTTGGTCGGGGAGGAGTTTGTTGGCTTCTTTCGAGGGACCGACGGCAGCAGAGGGATCTGTCGATGATTTGGAGGAATCGTCGGCCATTTTTACGGTTGAGAAGGGCGATGAGAGTGGTAAGAAAAATAGAAATTAGGTGGCGAGCACTATTTAATAGGTCGTACAGGGGAAGAGATTGAGCTTTATCCTTATCGAAGCCACCGACGATGCCCCGCTTTCTCTCCATTCGGAACAGAAGGTTACATTTATGCGTTATACTTTTGCAGTAGTTATAGCCAGCATCTTAGCAGAGAAGAAGTAGCTCTGGGTACTCATGGCCAACCAATTTCGTCCGGAGGCGGCCCGAGGGCCTAAATCCATAAAATGCGTTACACTAAGATCAAACAAACGTAGATCGTCCGAAGCTGCGGGTCTGGTAAGGCTGAAACTGCTATTTGAGGAAGCTGCAAACAGGCACGGTTTCATTGGCAATATCATGGATTGTGGCGGGAGACCACCAATTGAGGCTCAAGTACTGTCATACAGTCATGTCTTCATAGGTAGGATGTTAGGGTGCAAGTAAAGAAGTGGAAAGGAGGAGAGGAAGCGCTTCAGACATTCTCCGCCGTAGATGCATCTCTTCCCTTCACTTTCTCAATGATCCGCACCAGTGGGTTTTCCCTCGCCTCCTCTAGGGCTTCTTGTCCGATCTCCAATTTTGATCCACTCATCAACCCTTTGAGGTATTCCTCCACCTTTTCACTCCTCTGCCAAGGCTGGTCCTCAAATTTCAGCGCCGAGTCGAATGAATCTATCTTTGTACCAGGTCCTTTTACGAACGGGTCCGCGCCCCTTTCAATCAGAAACTCAACGATCTCCCAATTGTGATAGTGTACCGCTCTTGACAGCGCTGTGTTACCTGAATATGTTCTAGCATTGATGTCTACGCCCCGACTCAAGGCCATCTCCATCAGAGGTCGCCAGTCTTTCTGCGCCCCTGGAATGGGATAGCATTGCAACCTCTTAATAGCGCCATGTAGTGGCCGTGAGTATTCTAGATGAGCACCATGCTCGAGAAGCATCTCAACCACGATCATTGGGCTCTTCTCAATGGCAAGGTCGAGGGCCAGTCCCGACGTACGATCCATCGGAGGCGTAGCTTGTTGCCCCCAGCCTCGGTGCCTGAAGCATTGGAAAGACGCAAGATCTGGATCGGCGCCGTGCTCGAGAAGAAAGCGGGTTATGTCGGCGTCTTCAACGCAGTGATGTAAGGCCACTCCAAAAAACCCGTTTGGACTAGGAACCTGCTGATTTGGGTGATATCCATGCTGGACGCAGAGCTCGAACAATGGGAGGGAAAGATGGATGCAGGCTTGTCTCACGACTTCACCGTTCAGAGAAGTCCATCTTTCGTTGAGAAGATAGCGGACAACGTCGATCTGATTTGCTTTCGCAGCAAAGACTAACCCGTCTTGAAGCCCCATCTGCTGAAGTTCTTCCAGTAATTCACCATCTTGCGTCCAAGCCTTGACCTCATCCAGCAGCCCTTTATCACATGCAACCATAAAAGGTCTAACCCTTTCCCTTTTGTAGAACTCAGCCTCAGTGTGTTGCAACCAATAGCTCCAACCTGGAAGAGGGGGCGGTAGAGGTGGAAGGTTGAGGTTTTCAAAGTAGTTGTATATCATGAGTCTCAATGGCTCCCGGGCCTCATCATTCCTCGCGTCGTCTCTTCTCAAGATGTCTTCGTAGGCTTGTGCATCTGCCTGACTCCAATCGGCTGAGCCGCGTGCATATAGGTCCTTGATTTTTGCGGCATCTTCTTCACTGCGTTGGTACTGGCCAGGCCGATATGGTGGGATAGTCGCAGATCCGGGACTGGAAGGGTCTTGGAAGGAATAGTAGTATTGAATTGGCTGGAAAAGAGGACGGGTCAGGTGGCGACCTCTGTATATGATTCTTGCCATGGCGGGCACTCGGGCGCTGAAATTCTGACTTCCTTGCGGTATTTCTCATTTTGTCGCAAAAGATCAGCTCATTATGTTGATGTTGATACCGCAGGCGCCATCTTGGATTGATGCCTAAAGCGCGTCCCTCATGCGCATTACCATTATACGATTCGCCCCCAATTGATATTTGCGTTACTGCATAAAAACATATTTTGCCCAAGAAAAAGCAATCGCCGTATGCTCCGCCATTATCTCTTCAGCCGGAGGCGAATAGTGATCTAGATCTTCGGAGCATTTGCCCCAGGCCCGCTGTACCTACATCTCCACTATCGACCATCATTGACGCTAACACTCACTGCTTCATGTTTCACATGGCATCAATTGGCGGCCGGATAGTCCGGCCGGATCTATCGGTGCATCTTGCAGGAAATCACGTTGAGAAACGGGCCTTTGACCTGAAACGACATGATCTTGAGTCCAAGCTCTTCAAGGTCTTGATGTTCTTGAGGTTCCAGATGGATTACGCAACATTGACAGGGGATCCAATGAGGTAGTATCGTGCACCTTGGCCATGTCCTTCTTGTAAGCTGAATGGACCGGTAATCTGGTGCACAGTGGGTCAATGGTAAGCGCACCAGTCCATGACACGATCAAGTATGCAGTTCGTTCCAAATCAGTCTATATTCCTGACGATCCCCTGGCAAGTATAAACTCAAATGGACTATTTTCTCACTAACAGCTCTCAATACAACACTGACAACACGGGTAATCTGGATAACTCAAATTCAATTTAGCCACAAATGAGATGTTGTATTTGATTACGCTAGCCAAGGTGTTTATCGCCCCCAGCTGCTTAGTTGAGGCGGCATTGCAGCATTACAAAGACAGTTTATATAGGAAACATCCAGTAAACTCTATTAAAATTATTTTATCCGGCGGGCCAATCCTATGCCAAGAGGATACCCCGCAATCCCCGTATTCCCAGGGGGAATAGCCTGATTTATCAAGGGGACAAACTTAATTGAGGTCATCATCACGGCAGTTGGTGTACTACTGGGAAAATGGGTATATAAGGGAAACCCACGATCCTCCTAAATGCTACTCATCAGGCTCTTACTAACTCTTGTCAATTAAGCATACGGTACAATGCAACTCAAGTTTCTGTCCTCAGCATTGCTGCTGTCTCTGACCAGCACATGCGCTGCCCAAGATACCAATGAGATTCCACCCCTGATCACCGACTTTTGGTCTGCGGATCCCTCAGCCCATGTCTTTGAGGGCAAGCTTTGGGTGTACCCATCTCATGATATCAACGTCACTGTTGATGATCCTTCAGGAGGAGGTCAATACGCCATGCGGGACTATCATACTTATTCCATGAAGAACATTTATGGAAAAGACCCCGTTATCGACCACGGTGTCGCTCTTTCAGTAGACGACGTTGCCTGGGCGAAGAAGCAAATGTGGGCTCCTGATGCAGCTTACAAGAACGGCAAATATTATCTCTACTTCCCTGCCAAAGACAAGGATGATATCTTCAGAATTGGAGTTGCGGTCTCCGACAAGCCTAGCGGTCCTTTCAAGGCCGACAAGAGCTGGATCCCCGGCACTTTCAGTATCGACCCAGCTAGCTACGTCGATACGGACAACGAGGCGTACCTCATCTTCGGCGGTATCTGGGGCGGCCAGCTCCAAGCTTGGCAGGACAAGAAGAACTTCAACGCATCGTGGATCGGAGACAAGGGTGCTCCTAACGGCACTGCTGCTTTCTCACCTCAGATTGCAAAGCTCAGCAAGGATATGCACAAGATCACAGAGACACCACGCGATCTCGTCATTCTAGCCCCTGAGACTGGAAAGCCTCTTCAGGCTGAGGACAACAAGCGACGATTCTTCGAGGGACCTTGGGTTCACAAGCGCGGCAATCTGTACTACCTCATGTACTCCACTGGTGATACTCACTTCCTTGTCTACGCCACTTCCAAGAACATCTACGGTCCTTACACGTACCAGGGCAAGATTCTCGACCCAGTTGATGGCTGGACTACTCATGGAAGTATTGTTGAGTACAAGGGACAGTGGTGGCTTTTCTTCGCCGATGCGCATACCTCTGGCGTGGATTTCCTCCGACAGGTTAAGGCTAGGAAGATCTGGTATGACAAGGATGGCAAGATTTTGCTTCACAAGCCTTAGACATAACTTCAATGTTTGTTTGAGCATGTAAACTTTCTCTTCTTTGGATTGGAGGATAGTAATGAATAGATGTTTATGTGAATAGTCAATAGTATGAATGGAGTCAACGATTTATTCTCCTAGCTTCCGAGCAGCCTATAACAATGTCCTCCGGGTATTATGATGTTTGAAGTGATCGCCAATGTCTAATTAAATGGTCTGCAAAAGGACCCGATCTTTTGTAATTCCTATTTCCGTTCGCACTGCAAAATGGACAATTGAAGTAACCTTCTCTGTCTCTGAAGCCAGCCAAAGTAAAAGGTAAATCCCCTGCGTTAAGAATCTTCTCGAGATACTCTCCTAAAGATAAAGGAATTTCATGGAATGTAGTACCAGCCTTTTTGTCACTTGGTATTCGACAAATATCAGCCTTGCCCTCTGTTTGGCCATGGCTTTCGTTAGAGTTGTTGGTTCCTGTGTTACTTCGCTTCTGCCCACTGAAGCTCGGAGCTACCGTCTCATGAGGATGCGGATCATACTGAATAGGCTGGAATGGGTCGTTGCTTTTATCCGATGTAGGGTGAGAAACTTGACTTGCTCTTCGACTGCTCTGAGGTGTATGAAAGACAGGAGACTCTGATACTTTATCGTCGAATGCCATGATAGGAGGAAGAACCCGTGGAGACTCAGAGCGATTACTTCGTGTTACCGGGGAGGATGCCGCGAAAGGTGATAAGGAGCCATCTTGGGTTGGTGTATGGATGGCTGGGGGTAAGTGCGAGATATATCTTAGATTTGACAGGTTGATGTTGTCTGCGGAGGCGCGTCGGATAGGCGGTAGACATAGAGCATCCCGAAGTCTCTCCGCCTGGTTCGAGATGTCCATTTCTTGTATCGATGCGGGCGAAGATGATGTCCCTGTTGCCAACCTCAATGGCATAGCTTGGATCTCAACTCCCTGCTCACGGACGGAGTCCCAAGAAGTATTCCTTTGTTTCTTCTAAAGCTGTCAGAATGAAGTTGCTAGATTTAGCGTATGCGCACTGACCAAGTGACGATAGATGCTTGTCTTTTCTATCAACTTGGTGCCCTCTTGCTCCGGATATACTTCAGACCATGCTTGTAATGATCTTTCAACTTGTGGTCGTCCGATTATGCCGACAATATCGTGACACATGGTGGTGATTACTACCCGTAATTCTTCGTCATTTCTCGCTGACTGCGCGTGATTAACGTCATCTCGACACTTGGCGACTGCTTGCTCAATGAGCATCACTCTGTCCAACCATTCACTAATCGACATAACAGAGCTTTTTTGCTTTCAATTTCAAGGAAGCATGTTCTGTCTGGAGAGAGAGCCGGGGAAACCGGGGAAATTGGACATGTGAAATCATGTGAAGGGCGCTATTGACAGCGATGGGGGAAATAAGTTCTGACTCGACAGTCGGCGTTGCTGTTGCTTTGCCGAATGTCGGAGGCTTGGACGAATGATTGCAATGCGCCTTAAATAGCGGCTGTCAAAATTTCATGATTCCGCTCTAAATCTCTTAGTCTGGAGAGAACTATTGATCCTGGTTGGCCGATGTTAGAAGGGAGGGTAATTCAGCTGACAGCGGTTAGATCGGATAGACCGGATCTAGACGTTGCGCGTAGATATGTCATCATGCAGTCTGTCATTTGATCTGACAGCTTCAAGACGGCGTCTTGAGTGAGAATAAAAGGACGTAAGCCGCGCGTTATATTGATGTTGCTTGAGTTGGGATAAAGTTCACGCACTTGAATTTTACTGAGCTAAAAATAAGAATTCCTCCGACTACCCGGTAGTGCAAGATACATGAAGGGAATAAACTGCAAATCTCGTTATATGGATGCATTTAAGCATTTCATGTACCACTCTAGGACTATATATAACAAGTGAGTATACTTAACCTTCATATTCAAACTTAAGTTTCGCTAATAACTCCTGATATTTCACAAAACTTTCGCGAGCGATATTTTAGACTGGCGTCTTTATGTGATCCGCTGGCAGCTAATTAACACTAACATAGGCGAACAGCAGAAGTGGAGTAAGCAATCAAAAAGGGTAAGAGAATCCACCAATGAAAGAAAGTCTTCGTTCGACATGGAAAGATTCCGCGCCAAGCGGAAACAAGCTCTGTGGCGGTAAGAGCTTCATTGTGGCTGGTCTTCCTCGCTTCTGGGATCAGGCAGACCGAGAACGGAGGCATTTAACAAAATATTACAAAGCAAGAGGCCAAGGTTTCCAAGGAGGACGACCTCACATCGCGCTGCATTTTGAGTACGGTATAAAAGAATTAATTTGTGTCGGAATAACAGCTGCCGTATCCGCGGGACAATTGGTGAAACTTTACTGTCCGAGCGGACAAATAACCTTTCGACTACGTCGACGTCATCGCTGGAAACAGCCTGCGTCGGTCGTCCAGACGCGCCATGCCATGTCGCGTTCACAAAAATTCAGCATCTTGGTAGAGCTGCAAGAGCTGTAAATGTCAGTGATATAAAGAGGTGCAGAACTAGATATTTTGCAGGCAATTTATTCACATACCTTACCGAGAACATATTCTAACCGAATTATTGTCCCCAATATAATAATGCCTGAAATCCAAAGAGTCAATTATCATTGCAGCTTCGCCGCCCCAAGTCTGGAATGCATTAATGGACATGAAATCTTGGCCAAACTGGAACACTTTTGTCACATAAATTGAAGTGCAGGCTCCATACCCTGAGCTCGCAGTTGGAAGCAAACAGACCATCACAATCAACAACGCCGAGTCCTACTCCAATATTGTATCAGTATTACGACCTGAAGTATAACTTTACTGGAATGGGAGTATATTGACGCCAATTTTCTTCGACACGGAACACTGGTGGCATTTGGAGTCTCTAGAAGACGGACAATCGACGCGTTTTACCCAAGGGGAGCGTTTCTCTGGTGTTTTGGCACCGGTCGTTGCGGCACTGGGGAAACTCAATGAACTAAGGGAGGGCTATGTGAGAATGAACTCAGATCTCAAAAGAGTTATTGAGGAAAGCGCATGATGTTGCGGAAACAGAGGGTTATAGTGATATGATATCGGACTGGCGTCTGGACCAATGATTCTCAGCAAGCTGACAAGATAAAGACGATAATGGCGCTTAGAATTAATGAAATCTATTTTAGTTGTAGCTTCATATATGATCTCTCGTCGAACTAGTATTCTATTATAGGGAAAAGGGAAATAAATCAATATTAGGTTTTTCTCCCCGCATAAGCTGGCTCATAACCCGCCCACTGCCCATTCCCAACGTCAGCCCTTATGAGCCATGTCCCCAGCAGACAAAAATCCCGGTAGGAGGGTAAGCCGTGCTCGAGTTGATGATGTGTGAAGACTTGCCTGCTGAAATTACTGGCAGTTCAGTTTTAGTCGCGGGCCTGAACGCCCGGACTTTCTTGAGGACTTGGACGTCGTCACAGTGTTTTTCGTTGCGGGTGCAATTCCCATTGAGCCGCTGACGAGCACGCTCAATCATTTTACTAATGAGATCCTCGTCTGGAGTATCAGAATGTTCAGGCGGCGGTAGAGCTGCATCAAGATTTCTTGGTTCACAAGCCCAAATAGTTCTGTCGTTCCGACCTGCCAACTCGAACTTCTCTGCTATCAATGGCTCGAAAGAAACAAACGAAGTGCTTTCGAGCGTGGTGGGACAAGGATTCCTGAGAATGATCCAATCACCAGTGCCTGTAGTCCATGGAAGATGGACCGGGGCAGATGGAAACAGCCGTATACACATTTGGTGTCCATGGTCCACAAGCCAAAAGTAATTGCTTGCATGCAACAGTGATTTTCTCTTGGTAGTCCTTCCTGAAGGTTATAGTCCGCACGCCATTTGAGGTAGATAATTCGACGCCAATATCCTCTGAGTTCGTCATAATTTTAACTCCCCTTGTTAGGCACTGCTGTACCAGCCATTTACACAAACCATTTATTTGGGTTCCTTTTATTGAGAGTCAGTCCTCGTTGCTTAACAGAAGGGGACCTGACGCTGGGTCATACGTACACCATAGCTGTATTGTTTCCCGAACCCTTGTGTCAACATCCCATAACCTCTGTCTTGACCCAGTTTGGAAGCTCGTCAAGGCCCTTCCCATCACCTGAGTGAATGCCATATGAAGAATCAGATCGGTAACCAGTTACAAGTCGGAAATCTGCACTCTGCGCCTCAAGCGCCCAGAGGTCAAAAGAGTATTTTCCAAGACGCATCAGCGGTTTGCTAATGGAACCGGGGAAGCTGTAGTGGAAACAGCCTGTGCAAGTGAAGCAGTTGCAAATGGTCTATCGAAGGCTTCGATGAGACGACGATCGTAACTTCTGGCTCCTGGGTGTTGAGTGACTTGGACAAGTGGTATGCAGTTCAAAGCCCAATGCAACCCGCGCCGACAATAACGATGAAGTATGTATACTGCTTCGTGGACATTTCTTCATGATATTGTTGAGTATGCTTCTTTGTTCTGTGAGGGATCAGATGATTTGTGGCGGCATACCTTTAGCGGGGCTTACTCCTCCTATTGGCATACTGCCAACTCAATTAAGTGCGGAGACAAGAGCATCCCAATGAGTTGTAAAATCGCTTTGGCATCTGATTTGAGAACTTGAATTTGGATATTTTTCGATTCCCCATACAAATTGGCCTTGACTCACTTTCGGTTGTCTCTAAAGTCTGGTACTGAGAAATATTGGTGGGTCCTAAAAGATCCTGAAGTTCAGAGATTTGGGATTTTGCTGGCAGGTTTACGCAATTATCTTCTTATCCAGACTCTCTTATGTCTTCTGTGTTCTCACCTCCTGTTTGCGCTGGTATTACGGTTTAATCCTCTGCATTATGCTTATACATAAGTTATGTCAGGGGAGAGTTGCATTAGCTATTGCTGTGATTCAGGAGTTTATTTTACCCGTTAGAGTTAAAGTAGAAATTTAACACCTCTGTGACTGAGCGCGATAGCAGTGTAGATTATTGATTTCTCCAGTTGTCATCCTATTGCTAAGTTTTCCATTATGCCTGGTAATATTCATGTTTTGTCATCTGGATGCGTTAGTAATAAATGATAGCTAGCAGATAATGAATCTGAACTCTAACTACTCCTAACGTCTCTACTGTCATTCTGTGGTCCTGGTTTATTTCTGACTCTCTGAGTCGCGATAACAGTTGTCTATTAGGTAGAGTAATCCAGAGTTGCTGGAATATACTGATGTTTGTTATATTGTTATTTGGCTTTATGAGAGTTCTATCTTGGTTTACTCAACCTTTACCAAGATGCGTCTCTGTTAAGGCAAGTAAGGGGAGCACAAAGGTTGAAGGGCTTTTAAAAAGGAAGCAATTATATACTATTATTTTCTAATAAATTTGATCTTGGTGGTGGAGTCCCAGTCATCCATTGTGAAAACATGAAGCTATTTCGAAATGAATATGTGTGCACAAAGGTGAGCCGTGAAGTGATGCTTTGACGTGGAAGGAAGTTTTGTTTGTTGAGTGAGAATGGAATATAGACCAAGCTGAGGTTCCGGGCGACAATCCTTGGTGGACTGTTCAGTGACTCAGGCGAGCTGCCAGATGGCTTCGTTCCCACTGTCGTCAAAGGCCCGAAGTATATCATCTTTCCTGCCGCCTCCTGAAATATGATTAGATCCAAATTTCAATCAAGGTTCTGACACGCACCTGTGATCTTGACTGAAACTCTCGGATTAAATACCATGGGCTTCATGAGGCTGAAGGCTCTTGGTGCAGCCCCAGTTGTATATAGTACTATCACGAGGGTAGAGTGGCCAGCAATGGGGGCTTCCTTGGCTTTTGCGTTTTCAAGGTTATTGCCTGCGGCAAAACCAAGGTGGACAGTGTCGACCGAGGGATCTGCATCAACAGTGATGAAATTCTGAGTAAAGGTAGCGGCGACCATTGTTCTGGGTGTCGTAACGAGAGATTAGGTGATGGTTCTTTGGTGCAATTTTGCGTCAGTAGTATGATTTCAGTTCTTATATCCCAGCGTTATGGGCAATTGGCTAATTGCGCAACAACAAGCTTTTAAGTCTCAGAGTAATTTATCGCCTGGCGCTTGGCATGGAGGCTCCTCTGGATGTTTAATTCAGTCCAGGGGGCTGTTTCTATCTGCCCAGCTTGATCCATGGTATCCGTAGGTAATACTAGGCACTATGAAACATCGCACTGACGACCTACTATGTTATGCTCAGGAAAGTCCCAGAGCCGTGTTGAATATGAGTGTGAAAGAAGAACTCTGAATAGCGCCAGTCATGTTGAATAGCACTAAATGTTTATGTGAAAGGCATAGTATCTAGCCGAAAGCCACAAATTTCGTACTGTATATATAGCAGGAGAATTAGACTTCAAATCTTCATGTTAAACATGAGGCTGTGTCTCAGGTGTTACTAACCAGTCATCACCGGCTAGAGATCATCATACGATAAACATTGTAATGGCATATGCCTTTTTTTTGCTAAGTATAATATATAAAGATAAGGCAATACATTATGACTTATTTATATATGATGCTCTATGAAGGGATAGAACCTAGGTGACCGATTTGGTTTGTATACCAAAGCTGTTACGACTGTAGTCAGTACTGTGGTATTAACCTTAGGAGTAATCGATGACGTACCGTTTCAGCCCCCATACCAATAGCCTTGATCCCAGTGTACTTAGCCCAACTCCAGGCCTCGATTCTCTTAGCATATGCTAAAGCACCATGTTCAGGTATGCTAGTGTCTAAGACCTTCTTTGGAAGAGCTGGGTCTAGAACAGATGGCCGAGCCAAACCAACCAGATCACAACTGCCTCCCTTAACAGCAGCCTCCATACCTTGTCGTGTCCGAAAGCCTCCGGTCAACATGATGGGAACTTCCGGCAACTCAGATCTGATTGCATTTGCAAAGTCGATGAAGAATGCTTCACGCGCCTTTGTGCTTGCCTTGACCGCCGTATGAAGGCCAGTGCTGAACATGGGGTCTTCAATAGACCCTCCACTGACCTCGACAAAGTCAAGTCCAGCATCAACGATAGCCTTAAGCTGGATAATGAAGTCTCCCAAGTCTGTGTGATCAGTTGAATTGACCTTGATACCGACACAGGTACCAGCGGGTACAGCCTTTCTGACTGCATGGATGACGTCAATGACTATCTTGGCTCTTGCTAGCGGAGCACCTCCATAAGCATCTGTTCGTTGATTCGAAAGTGGCGATAAGAACTGAGATAACAAGTAACCATGAGCAGCATGGATTTCAACGCCAGCGAAACCCGCTTCCACGGACAGCTGCGCTGCTTCCGCAAATCTCGTCACCACATCGTCTATATCTGCTTGATCCATCTCCTTGGGTGTACCATAAACCAGTGATCTGACAAGCCACGGAAGAATACCCTTACCAAGATCCAAAGGTATTGGGCTGGGGGCAAGACTTTTCACGAACGGTGCTTGACGCCCTGGATGGTTGATCTGCACCACGGCTTGTGTGCCGTTTATGGAACAAGCGTTTGCCCAGGACTTCCAAGCCGCCAACGTCTTTTCTCTCGGAAGAGACCGATTCACAGTGAAGTCTCCTGGTGCACCAGGATGGGCAGGGTCCACGTGCACGTTACCTATGAGGGTATTGTGAATACGGCTCGCTTGAGCTCGTTGCGATAACTCACCACTGATTATCAAACCCCAACCTCCTTTAGCCCACTCACTATAAGTCGCATTACATTGCTTGCCACCTGGAAGGCCGTCTTTGTCCGCCAATCGTTCAGCCATGGCTGCTTTGGTGAGTCGGTTTGGTAAAGTGAGACCGCATTTGAGCTTGATCGGTTGTGCAATAGTTAATTCCATTGTGTAAAAAGGCACCGATGAATACTATCGTGGCCGGACAACCTGTGGGGGGCCTAAAGTAACACCGATGAATACACTATAAGGGAAACTGAACCGAAACGTGGAGCTGAAGTGAAGAATTGCGAAATTATGGCCGCAAAATTATGTGTACCACCAAGCACGCCCCAGCGAAGCAGAGGCAACACTCCACCGATTGTTTCTACGGTGTTATTGAACAGTAGAGGCTTTTTGATTGGATATCCACACGAGAACGCAGGTCCATTCCGGATGTCTAGATAAGGACCGGAATAATACGTAATATTCCGTTAATCTCCGCAACCAATTATATTTTGTGTCATCGACTTCACCTCTTTCACAGATATGCATCCTGAGGGGGTGACAGTAGAAAAGGGCAGTTTAACCTAAGACTTTACAGTCTTAGTACAGGTTCACGAGTTTATAAAACTTTATATAACATATAGAAGTTTATATTCTAAAATAATACAATTATATGATATTGTTATTACTTTTACTTTATTTTCTTTATCATAGTAAATTATTTCTAAATTTATAGTAATAATTATTTATCTATCGCCTCGAGGGCATCCCTAAGGCTTATATATCAAAATTGAGGTTATGGGCTGTGTTCTTTTGCTCCCTCATGCCTCAGGAGCGCATCCATAGTGTAATGTATAAGCTAGAGATTGTGCAAACTATGGAAAGAAAGCTAGATAACGGCTTGAGACTATAGTCTACGGGGTGTCTGATAGCTTTAAAACCCCGTTTCAGTTTTATAAGTGACGTCAAATAAAGATCAAGCCTGATCGTAAATATTCCTGGTTTTAAAGCTATGTACATAGATCTCGCCGTGGAAATGACCTGCGGATACCAAATGGACATTCGATTTCAACCCTTGGCGGTTTCTATTGGCACTCGAGATGCACAAACCTTTTAACTATGTGCATCACTTGTATAGAGCCACCTTGACACCGGTCTTGTTCGATGGCCCAATTCTCATGACTGGCACATAAGGTTCAGGATCTCGAGGCTCGATGCGCTTATAAGTCTTCGCAAGGTGAGCAAGGATATATGCCGCCTCAGTCTGAACCATCATCTGAGCTGGGCACCGTCTTGGTCCACCGCCAAACGGCAAGAAGCCCCATGAACCTCGATATCCGTCAAACCTCTCTGGTTTAAACTCATTGGAGTCTTCACCCCAGGTTTCGGGGTCACGGTACATAACAGTTTTGTTTATGAGAACCAAGTCACCCTTGCGGATGAGAGTTGGAGCTTTTCCATCTGGTCCGCCCCCTGCTGGTATCACGACATCTTCAAAAGCGCCTCGAAGTTGGGAGACGTTGTTTGGTATCATACGATGAGCTAATTTGTTAGTTCTATAGGCGGGTATAATCGACCCAGGGCAACTTACTCTCGTTCATGACACAGTTCAGATACTTCATGTTTCGTAGCACTGAGAAGTTCATGGGAATATCTCCCAGCTCAGCGACTTCCTGGCGCATCTTATCCCAAACATCAGGATACCGAGAAAGCCACCAAACACAGTTGCTGATGAATACAGAGGTAGTATCAATATTAGCCACGAGCATCAAGCAAATATGCGATCGCAACTCTTCGGCATCCTGAAGATTCTGTACCATAGTCCAGAGGAGATCAGTTCGTTCAGGCTCAAGGTCAGTCACGCCCTCTTTAATCTTTTTGTCACGTTCTTCCTTCTCCTTAATCGTTTCTCTGATGGGAGGAGTGACGAAGGCGTGTATCTCTTCGACTGACTTCAGCCATGGGGTCCAATCACGAAGAAACATGAGTCTGTTGAGCTGAGCGCGAAGCCTCCCGCCATCGAGCACGTCAAGCATTGTGGTGGCAATCTTGGCACGCTCCGGATATACTAAGGACTCAGTTGACTTGCCAAAGATGAATTCTGTAGCGATGTCTAAGAACTAAACAAGATCAGCGGAGAGAAAACTTCTCATAAAATGATTGACTCACCCATCGTTGCAGAAGAGGCTGAAGATCAACCGTTTCGCCGTTCTCCGGCAGCAGCTTGATGAACTGATCCGTGTGACGAGCCACTCTGTCGGTGCTTGTATACACCTGTCGGTCAAAAAAAGGCTGAATTAGGAAACGACTGTGCTTCCAGTCTTCACCATCAGTCGTTATAGCCCCCTTATCAGCGAAAGGAGTCAATCCTCTTCGAAGGTTGCCAATGGGAGTGACCCCAAACTCTTTGAAGTGAGTGGCATAGACCGCCTTAAGGACTTCAGGGTCATAAGTGTAGATCCATTTCACACCAAACATGTTGATGCTGAAAGTCTTCGTGTGAGGCATACTGGCATGGAGCTTGGCAAGCCAGGCGAGGAACTGATTAGATCGCAAGGCATGGATTTGGCTCGCTACGAGGTCGAGGCCCCATATTGGATCCCATTGCCAGTAGCGAGGTATGGGCTTGCAGCCTTTTGCTTGAGGGCTTTGGCTAGTTGAGAAAAGTCTCCTGAAAATGATAGACAAGAACAAAAGCCCAACAGCAAGAACTGGGAGATTGCTCGTTGAGGCATGATCGACGATTAATTGATGGAGCGCCATTGTTTGTGTATACTGGCACTGAACCTCCTGTACTGACTTGAGGATAGTTGGAGGAGAATATGATTTGGAGCCTGTTAGTCTCACGTCTTCCGTGACGTATATGGCTCTGTTGAAACTTTGCTGCTGATGTATTGGGAATCGTCCATAGAAAAGTTTCACAAACAAGTGACTCGGGCTCTCTTACCATAGCATACATCCGGACAATACACAAAGACAGTGCTTATTTGGTGATGGAAGACAAGAATCGCACTGTAAGACAAGGGTGAGACGGCACGAGGGGAGATATCCCGAAGGATTCCCCGTGGGATTTTCCGTTCATACATTACCCCGACTATGGGAGGTAAGAAAACTTAGGACCCTGATCCCGAGTGACAAAAAGACTTAGGTAAGTATACTCTAAGCTTAGAAATCTTTAGGCTAGTTTATTTTGTCATTCCAACTGAAGAGTCTGAAGTCTTCTTGCTCTCTAAGACCCAATTACAATACCGAACAGTCATGCAATGTCGGGTTGACGATTTCTACTCCAAGGTTGATTCTGATTGCGGGATATCGACTCCCTGGACAATAAGCTCGTATCGCTTACTATCTATGGTGAGCAAATCTGGCCTGGGGGGTTTAATGACGAAATGTTAGTTTGAGACAATCAGAGAAAAAACGATTTGAAAGCTGAAACATCTGTTGAGTAGTGAATTAGACTGATACTCTCCCAAAAATGTAAACCCGAAAAGTGAAACCCATTGCCTATAGGCTCCAAAATTCTATAGAACGATATCAAAAGGCGAACAATGTATCAATTCATCCAAATATCTGACTCTGCGAGTGATGCCCTCCGCCTCTGCTGCTCGAGTGTATCACAACAGAATTTAAGCACAGTCTTCAGTGTTTCAGTTATACTTTGGTCCTTCTTTTGATCACTCTGCTTTTGCTCCAGAATCTGTACGTAAGATAACGCACACGAGAACAACAGAAACTCGGTTGATGACTCTGAACCGCGTGAAGCCTCAACACGCCCTTTGAAGTTGGCAACCGAGCTAGATAGGATATCTCGTAGTTGTGCTCGAGAACCGCTGTCCAAGAGAGGAAATAAGTCTTCCTCAAATTCTCTGACGAGATCTAAAGATAGAGACATTGTAGCCTGTCTTTGCATGAGAGAATATTGACCTGATCCATTGGTGAGGAGTGCGGAGTAGGGACCTTGTTCTTTCGTTGGCGACAAAAGTTGTGCGGAAATTTCAAGTCGCATTCTTCGTGAGTAGTAGTATTCCGGCTTGCTATATGCTTCTTCGGTAAATGCCTCATGCAGAACTAAAACAAATGGCTTGGTAAAGCTAGTCAAGAGATTAATTTGGAAGTCCGTGAGTGAAGATTGGAGCTTTGCTAGACCAGAAGAACATTCCGTAGTTAGCTCGGAAGCAAGAGAGTAACACTCTTGATACGTTTTTGAAGATCCGGGTGCGTTGACAAGTTGGAGTATCCGTAGACGTAGCCTTTGAGTCCGTGCAAGAAGCATCAAAACCGACGCATGACCCGTTGCCTGTGAATCAACCCCAAGCACCATATCATCATCCGCAATGCTACTCGGCACTTCACAGTCATAGCTCTCGGGTGCTATAGGAGCCGGAAGTCCCTGATCGACAGAAACCTGCAGTGACAACTCCAACATCGTAGCCCAAAGTCTCCTCCGTATCTCGGCTTCCTTCACGGACATATTCGGTGAACGGACTCTTGGTTCCCGATGTAAACCCATCTGAACGGCCATGTGAGTTAGACCGTGTCCTTCCGAAAGCCATGCTACGCCCATGGGGGCCGGATCCTGGTGGTGCGTGTGACGTGTCAGGGCTAATAGACAGGCGATCTGTGCCATACTTAGATCTCCTCGCATGCCTTTCATGCTTTTGCGAGCTAGCCAGTCCTTGACGTGAGAAATCCAGTTGCTCGACTGGGCTCGGCACGAGGAGGCTTGTTCTTTTTGTGACTCCGTGGGGATGAAGGTGATGGAACCCAGGGCTGCTACGAGAAGCAGTTTGCATGCAAATGTCTCATCTGTGCTAGTGATTGATGAAGCAGAATCTTCCCAGAAATTTTCATAATCTCTCAGGAAGGATGGGACGTGAATGATCCGCAACACTGACTCAAAGGTCTTGATGTATGTATCAACAAGAGAATCGCAAGTTCTTCTGACCGGCAGCAAGTCTCGAGCAGTTTTCTGAGAACCAGCAGGGTTGTTGGTAGCGAGATCGCTCCGGCGGGCTTTTTGAACTTCCAAAATGAACCTCTTGTAAGTCTCAAAAAGTGGCCGAATGGCCTCTTGCTGGGGTGAGAGGCAAAGATCGTCGCCAGATAGGCTATCCACAAGAAATTTCAGTTTCTCACATTTTGAAAAGGGCTGAAACCAGTGATTCTCATGATCATCTGCATCAGTATACTCATTCTCTCGAGGTTCGGCTACTGAAGTTCTTTCCGAACTCTTGGTCTGAGACAAAGGCATGTTCTGAAGTGAGTTCGTGACGCTGCTGGCCATAGTCGAAGGGAGACTACAAGTTGTCCAGGAAGGCGATCTTGAAAGACCTTGAAAAAGCGAGTTGGTGGAATCAGTAGAAGTTGACTTGGAATGAGAAACATCATTCATCCCAAAAAAGTCCATATCAACAAATCCCATTACATGGTCCCCCATGGGCGTAACATCAATATTAAAAAGGTCCATATCCTGCACCTCATCAAAAGGTTGCTGCCCAAAGATCGACTGCTCATGGGCAATCGCATTTCTATGTGCATGACCCAGCACCGAGTCGTGCTGCTGCATATGGTGCATCCCGGGATCCAGATAAGTCTCGGGAATTCGAGTTGTTGGCTGATTGTTGTACACACATCGTAGGCTCGGCACTGATTTGCTACAGGGTCCGCAGGGAGAGTGACGGTCGCAGCGAATCTTTCGTCTGCGGCATTCGGTGCATGCTACGGCGGGACGACGCCGTTTGTATGCTGGGCCTGGATCCATTGGCAAAGATCAAGGGAGATTGGTTCAGTATGGTTTTGGTCTAGGTGTAAAGAGTTTAGCCGTCAAGTGGGTGTTGTCTGGATGACAGGAGACCTCTACCTTAGAAAGAGTTATTAACGATGCTTCATATGTATTGGGCTTATGTGCACGGCAATATGATCTTGTCACGAATCACGTATTCGATACGCCCAGGGTGTCAGAAATGTCATGCACGTCGAGCGTTCAATCTTGGAAGTTGCTCTTCTCGGCAGCTATAAACCGCAATCAGAAACACTGTTTATTTCTTTACGTCAATAATGTAAATAACGTTCGACTTTCTCTGCAGTAAGCCATATCAGACAGGTTGTTGCGTGAGACGCGTTGATCGAAGGATGCAACCCTAGCCCTATGGGGTTGCATGTACACACTACTTTCGGCAGCTGGAGGTCAATGCCATAACTCTAGATTGGTGGATTTAGGTCTTTGCAATCTTGACAAAGAAAAGTAATGACGAATTTGTCAAGGTTCTTGCTGCGTGTGCGATCCTTCGAATAAAGTTCTCCGCATTGCACAGATTCTGCGGAGCTCTAATCAGATCATATTCTTCCAATCTTAGTGAGCAATCCGAGACATGACCAACTTTGCGACCCTATCAGTGCCTGACACTTGAACCTCATTCGTCAAGTACACCGGACTATAAAAGAAATGCCGTCGGTAGTGGGGCGAAGGATTACTGAGACATTCTGCCATCGGATCCGAGTGGATAAAGTGTCCGAGTGCATAGGCGACGGTTGGGCGTCTGGAAGAATGTAACGCAACAGCTTATAAGGCTAAAAAGCTTGGTATTCTAGGTGGTTATACCTAGTTGCGTAGGCGCAATGCGGGATTCCGGTCGGAAGCTTCTCCAAGAAAGCAGAGACCATGGTTCATGATCCCACGGGCATATGTCATATGTCATCGAAGTCAGTCCAAGATATACCAAATGTCCTATAATCACTTGTGAATTATTTCTGGGGTGGATATTGTTTCTCGTATTGACTGAGAGTGACATAAGCGAAGTATGTTCTTATCTATAGCCTATTGGTGTATCACAATGAACGCAGATTGCTGCACGTTTCCCCAATTTTTGCCCATTGAGGTTGTGCGAATGTTGGGGTAAATGAAGGTCGATCTCGATACAGCAGCAAAGTAGCATTTAAACTTTGGCGACGTAGCAATTGGGGAATGACGAGTGGGGGGTAATCTAATCAATGTCCACTACTGAAGCTCCTCTGACATGCAGAACAAATCCTAGTGGCATCAGCGTTGTAGCGCTGCTCTTACGAGTTGCCTTGTAGAGAAGAAAGTAATTATCTCACTCGCATTTAGACCAATCGCGGTTACGGGGTGTTATCCGACGCGGGTCTTCGCACTTATCACGCGGATCCTTCGAACCCCACAAGGCTGTAAGCGTTCCAGTCTGACACGTAAAAGCACATGGATCTTGGATGACATTGGTTTGCTGCATATGTACTCGGGTCGATTGAGATTTGATTGGTATTTCTTTCTGTGAAGGGCTTCTAGCCGAGCGTAACTGACAACGGGTGCTCACTAAACATCGATTTTTACATGACGGAGTCCTAGCTGTTCTGCAAAATTTCAAAAGTCGATATTGCCGGCAAGGAATAGCAAGAGAGTGGTTAGAGACAAGTTCTTGGCTCAATTTTTATGGAAGCTATCTCGATCCTTCTACCCAAGATCCAACCATTCCATCACATGAAAGTTCTAGCATCTACTTCTTCTTAGGTTTCAACCCTCCAGCAGGAACACGACCCCTGACAGCAAAGCTCTGAAACTCTGCACCCTTCTCAGCAAGTTCCTTGCGAACTCGAGTATCAAGAGTATCAAGCTGCTCAGTAGTGAATCCTTCGAGCTCAGGAAGAGCTATTATCCAGTTAGCAATATGCTCAATAGCAAAAAGCCCGAATGACTTACTGCGCGCCATAGCCACAATCATAGGCCCCGCGCCAGCTGCGCCATTGATACTAGCTTCCTTCAGCTCAGGCTTTGCCTTAGCACCAACCTTGCACTGCAAAACATCAACCTGGACATCTTCCAGACCCGCATTCTCCATCCACTCTTTGAGATTAGGCCCAAAGTTGCCTCCCATCTTCTTAATCTTCCAGATCTGCTCCAGAAGGCGGAAGAACTCATGCGCAGCAGTTCCTTCTTCAAGAAGACTTTGGTCGCAGTCAAGTTCTACAAGCTCAACCCAGCCGCCTGGCTTGGCGAGTTCGCAGAGATTCGCGACGGCTTGCTCGAGGGAGAAGTTGCCGCAGAACCCAAGGACTTGGCGCTGGTGGACGAAATCAAAATACTCTTTCCACTCAGTGGGCCACGGCTCTGTGATGGATTGTTTCTTGAATTCAATCCCGTGGGGTCGAGGCTTGGGGAACAAGTCCTCGACCAGATCAGTGCCAATGTAGGTTTGCTCATCTGCAACGGGACCAGCTTGCTTGCGAAGGTCCTGCAGCCAGATACCTATATCACAGTTATCAGTAAACAGTTATTATAGCTTAAAAATATCACATACCGTCTGCAGTAGCAGAGTCAAGAATTCTCAGACCTGGCTTCTTCCAATCAATTGGGGCATAAGACAGCTTGCCCCCAGCGGCATCAGTGTAAACGAGATGGTTATCAGTCAGACGAGAAATCTCTTCCTGCAAGCCACGCTTCTTTGCATCCTCCATCAACGCATCCATGCCAGTGCCATTGGCAACGCTGGGATCAGCACCCGTCTGGAGAGGTTGGTTTACTGCTTCAGTAGTCATTCTTGATTTGTGCAAAAATAGTGATTTTTGTCTGTCTGTGCATTCAATATTACGGCTCTCAAGTGCATCAATTACCACCTTCTTTTAACCATCACAGTCTTATCTGTAGAGCGCCCTGTGAGTGTAGTGGGTGTAACGAGCGGGACGGCCCGTATCATTCTTGATACGGCGGACGGCGGTGGATGACAGCATTTGCCGCGGCGTTGATTACACTAAAGCCGGATCTGCGGCTCACTAACCTAAAGGAAAGGGAATTCCAGGGGTTTTCCGTGGTGTGTCGAAGGAGTAAGCACGGTAACGGAAAATGGAGGGGAAATGGGCTGACGGCTGACGCACCCATCTTGGATATACCGGATACAGCCTGTGTTTTGCCGCTCACGCAAACCGGACTGTTTTCTCCGAGCTGATGGTGGTATTCACATGCCGAAGGATGGACGGGAATACGGCACCTCACATTAGAGCTGGTTTTATGCTAGTAGTGATTTGGTGAGATGGCTTTCGTATATGCTGTCATGCCTATCAGCGTGGACTGGTATGACATACTGTCTCATCTCTACCGTGAGTCTGCCTAAGGAGCCGACAGCAACGTAAGCACTATGACAGACTTGCAATTCAATGCCAGTGCACTGTTGGCACTGGCGGTTGCACTCATTGCACTGCCAATTATCTCAACTATTGCGTACCGCCTGTATCTATCACCGTTAGCAAAGATACCAGGACCCAAATTGGCAGCTCTCACATTCTTCTATGAGTTCTACTACGATGTCATCCAACGAGGCAAATTCCTCTGGAAGATTCAAGACCTGCATCGTCAATATGGTCCTATCATCAGAATAAATCCTTATGAAGTTCATATCAACGATGACAGCTTCTACGATGAGATCTACGCCAGCGGTCCGCATCACCCACGGAACAAAGTTCGCTTCATGTCTACGCATGATGAGAGCATGTTTGACAGTTACAATGCTGAAACTCATAGAGTTCGACGCGCAGCTTTATCTGGATCTTTTTCAAAGCAGTCTATCCGTGCACTTGAGCCACAAATTCTACAGACAATCCATCAGCTTGTGGGAAGGATGAGCACACTCAGAGAGACTGGAGAGGTTGTAAACCTCAAAGCTCTCTACAGTGGTCTCACCATGGATGTCATCGCACAATATTGCTTTGGTGAGAGCATGGACAACATGAAGCAAGACAAATTCGGCAAAGAACTCTTGGACTTCTTTCACGAGATGCCTCAAGCTCATCCAATTGGCCGCATGTTTCCATGGCTGTTCGATATCCTTCAGAAGATTCCCATCAGCTATCTTGCTAAGCTTGATCCCAAGCTGCAGCCGCTAGCTGACTATGACAAGAAGATCTCTGGGCAAATCTCAGAGGTCCTCGCAAAGGAGAAGAAAGATGGTATCAGAACTGTATTCCATGAGATGAGAGATAGCAAACAACTTCCTCCAGCGGACAAGACCCTTGAAAGGTTCAAGTCTGAGGCTGCGATCTTTCTTGGCGCTGGGACTGAGACTACGGCTGCAGCACTGACCACGTTGAGTTTCCATCTCACTGAGAATCCAAATATGCTGGCTACACTAAGAAAAGAACTCGAGTCAGTCATGAAAGGTGCAGATGGACAAATAACGGTTGCAAAACTTGAGCCTCTTCCATACTTGGTACGTCAGTTCTGGCTAGCCATTGACGTATACTAACAACAACTAGACCGGGGTTATTCAAGAAGGTATCAGGCTTTCCTTCGGTGTCCCTGGGCGTTTACCTCGGTATGCACCAACTGAAGACCTTTCCTATGCCGGATACAAACTGCCTCGAGGAGTAAGCTCCCGTCTTTTTCCCTTCCTTCTCATCAGAATTCTGACTATTTGAAGACTCGTATGAGCTCATCCTCGTATCTCATCGATACAAACGAAGAGCACTATCCAGATCCTTTCAAGTTTGATCCTGAACGCTGGGTAAACGGTAAGGCCAGTTTGAGCCGTCATTTCGTTCCCTTTTGCAGAGGAAGCCGCCAGTGCATTGGTATGAATCTCGCCTATGCTGAGCTGTATCTCACTGTTGCGACTCTCTTCTCGAGGTTTGATCTTGAGCTTGTTCATACTACAAAGAGGGATGTGGAGATTGCCCATGATTTCTTCGTAGGTATGCCGGCGTTGGACTCCAAGGGAGTCATGGTTAGGGTTTTGAAGGATAATCTTCAATGAGCTAATTTTTAAGGAAATGCTTAGCAAGTCTTTTCGCATCTAGCTACCAATAATTCAAATCCACCTTACTGCTAGAAAGTTAAATTCTCGATTCCACATGAATAATCTTTTGGAGTTGCTTTTTAACAGGCCATTCGTCAGTTGAGACTCAAGCGCATGGCGTAGACTACCTCCGATTGATAATAGAACCCACGGCTCAGTATCGATGTTTCAGGCTGTAGCCGTTATTCATTCCCCACATGCAGTCCTTTATCATATTCTTTCGCTTCAAGGACATCTCTTTCAGATTGTAAAAGGAACAATATGCATTAAACTATATTTAAACTACTGTGAAGCCTTCTTCACATACGCCATCAAGGGTGGCTTGGATCTGGTACCAAAGGTCAACTGACCATCAATCCAATTCTCAGACTCAGGAGTCAGCTCAATATCGAAGCGATACAAGAGCTTGCACAACGTCAACCGTAAGACATAGAAGCTTAGCCTGAGAACTGTTAGTGTGGATTTCGATGAAGTGATAAAACAGGCAGAACTTACTCTTGTCCAAAACAAGATTGCGGCCCGACCGAAAAGGGGTGGACACTGCCTCTCACATCGTCGATACAATCATGAGGGCGTCCTTTCCCTTCAGGTAACCATCTTTCAGGAACATACTCAGATGCTCTCGAGAAGTTGTGCTTGACTGAATATGTCACTTGATGCAGCATCATGACCACTGTATTACCTGGCACAAAACGTCCAGCAATTTGGGCACCAGATGCAGGCACTACACGATCTGTGCCAGTCGCAGCTGGTGAGTAGCAGCGGATGGACTCTTGAAGACATGCTTCGAGGTATGGAAGGTCTTTCTGAGACTGGCTGATCATTTCCATTGTGATATCTGCATCACTGGAAAACGCGCCACGGACCTCATTCAGAAGCCTCTTCCGGATATCTTCACTCTTCTTGCGGAAGACAAAGTAGACGAAACCAGTGAGCACAGTAGGCATAGCTTCGCAGCCACCAAGCATCAAGAATGGGGCAAACTCTCGAAGAAGGTCAAGAGGCATGGTCCCTTGACGGCCTGTTCCTTCAGAGTCTCCATCCAGTACCATTTGCAGCATGTCATGCCGAGCCGAAGTCAGCGCAACACGACGATCAAAGCGTGCAAAAATTGGTGCCATGAAAGAGTCGCGCTCACCACTTCCCCATCGATGAACAGCGAAGAGGAGGAATTTGTGCAAGAATGGGAAACGATTCAGGACAGCGAGGACAGTGACACCTCGTGCAAAACGGTCGAAAGAATGTACCCAGGGGATGAACTCTGGATCTGTAAAGAGATGCAGGGATTCCCCAAGGAACAGATCCGCAATGAGGTCGCAGATGAGAAAGCTGTTCATATCTCGCATATCCACTGGTTCATTCTGCGAGCTCGCCTTTCCAAGAGCAGAGAGGTACTCCTCAATATGCCCATTGATCATGCCCTCAAGCTTCTTAACATTCTCACGCTTCAAAGCCGGAACCATAGCCTTTCTCATGATACTGTGGGTCTGCTGAGATCTTGGCTTGGCAGGATCCGGATTCACCAAATCACCGCCAACTAAAGCCGCAAGGCGAGGGTCTTTAGCCATTCCATCTTTAGCAGCTTTTGACGCGCCGCATATATCAGCCCAGGCACGCTCATCAGTGAATGTTAGAGCATCTGGAGCGATGCGCACGACGCCGCCGTATTTGTTGTGAAGATTGATGAGCCAGGGGAGTTGACGCCCGCTAGCTGTAGCTATGAGGTGGGGAATGCGGGAGATGGCGCAGAGTTTTGGGCCTGGGAATTTGGAGAGGGGGGAGAAGTAGAGTTCGTAGACGACGGAGATTGTAAGGGCTGCTAGTGATAGGGTGCTGAGGGTGATGATTACTCGTGAGCCTGGGGTAGCCGTTTGCCATGCAGTGGTGATATGCTCCCAGTCCACACTAAGATGATCCATGGTGAAATTTGAGTCGCTTGCCATCTCGATGAAGTCAATTCTCTAAGTTCTCTAAGTGACAAAGAAAGAATGATTTAGTAGCTCATTCGCCCAGCCTACGAGATCAGTCTCTAAGCTATAGTACATCCTTGAAGCCCTTGACATGTTGATCAGAACAGTGGATGACACACTAACGGCACTCACCAGTTCAACACAGACTCTAATTCTCCGTGCCGCCGGGGCCGGTCGCGCAGATCTGTATCTGCCGGAGAATCCTTCATCACATAGGGTATAGTACCCCGTGCAGACCGCACCCTGGAAAATGACATACAGGGTTCTATCTCGCCATGCATCTCGTTCTCGCATCGTATTTCCACTCACTGTAAAAAGGCGGAGAGATGTCATCTTAGAATGACTGTCCATGTCAGACGATAAGCATTCCCTTCTCAGCTTCGACCACCGTCAGCAAACACCGCCGATAATGTCGTCATCACACCCCGCTTCCAAATCCTTCGTGGCTGTTTTTGTAGGAGCGACTAGGGGCATTGGGCTCGCTACTCTCAAGGTTCTTACCCGTACTTTGCCTAATCCGCGATTTTATGTCATTGGTCGGTCAAAAGCGAGATTCGCGTCTGAACTCGCTCTTCTAAACGAATACAACCCTGATGCTACAGTCAGATTCGTCGAAGCTGAAGTTTCTTTGCTGAAAGCTGTTGATAACGCTTGTCGAAAGATTATTGACACAGAAAAGCATGTGGATTTGTTGTTCATGAGTCCTGGATCGTTGGCCTTTGGTGGGCCGCATTGTAAGACATCCCATTCTAGAGTCGGTTCTATCTTACTTACTCCACCAGATACCAAAGAAAAACTTGATCTTTGCTTTTCCTTATCCTTTTACATCCGCATGCGTCTTATCCAGCGCTTACTTCCCAAACTAATGCAAGCCCCGCACCCCCGGGTCCTCTCCGTCTTAGCCGGTGGCCATGAGGGTCCGCTCTTCACCAATGATGGGGATATTGCACTGCGGAAGAAGGGTAACTATACAGCCCCGCGAGCGGTAAATCAGGTCACTACAATGCATAGTCTTGCTTTCATGTACTTGGCGTCTCAACACCCAAAGGTGTCTTGGTTGCATGTGCATCCTGGTTGGGTTGCCACTACTTTTCTGTCTGATTTGCTACAGAGCGCTGGAGCCATTGGTGCGTTAGTTGGAAAGATTGTCGTGCCTGTTTATCGATGCGTAGCCATTGCTGAGGAGGAGTGTGGACAAAGACAAGCTTCGCATGCACTTAGTGGGAGATATCCCAGCCGGGACATGATTCGTTCGGCTGTGGTGGACGTAACAGATCAAGCGGCGTGTCATGGGCCATGTAGTGGTTTTTATCGCGTTCTGGGTGATGGAAGCACAGTAACGGACGATAGAGTCCTCGGGCCTCTCGATAAACAGGAATGGCCTCGCAAGATCTTTGAGCATACTCAGCAGATGTTTCACGAGATATTGGGTCGGAAGTAGCCGTATGTTATTCAAAGCATTTCCATTTCTTCATTGGTGCAGTATTCAGGATTCAGTGACTGTGTTACTGCATTGTAGGTTGTTGAAGTTATCCAAGACTAAACGTGGAAGTTGTGATAAACATCGTCATGCATTCCCAGCCAGCCATAGTTCCTTCAACAGTTGCATAATGATGCTCTACCTCGGCGTCACAGCAATCTTCACGCCATTCAAACTACTCGGCCCAACCCTCATAACAGGGACATACTCCCTCTCATCCCTAGCCTCGATCCCCTTAAACTTCTGGCAGAATCTCGTCAAAACATAAGCGGTCTCGGTAGCAACCAGAATATGAGCAGGGCAAATTCTGGGCCCGCCGCCAAACGGGACAAAATGCCAAAGCGGACGTAGACCATCCCATCGCTCTGGTCGGAACTCCGCGGCATCTGGTCCCCAGTAATCAGGGTCTCGATGCATGAGATAGCGGTTACAGTGTACGATGTCGCCTTTGGCGCAGAAGATGGGTTGTTTGCCATCTGGGCCGCCACCACGAGGAAGAGTGGTGTCGTGAGCGGCGACACGGATCATTTGGATGCCATTGGGAATAGTTCGATGGGCTGGGATGGTTAGCAGTGTACTTTAAAGGCTGGGGTTAACTTACTCTCATTGATGACCCAATTCATGTATTTCATACCACGAAGCTTGGAAAATGTGAGCTCCTCATCACCGAGGTCAAGAACCTCCTTCTGCAACTTATCCCAAGCATCAGGGTGTCTCGCCAACTGGTAGATAGCATTCGAAATGTGAATACTCGTTGTCTCATTACTTGGTACCCAAACTGCGGTGATTTGATCTCTGAGAAGAATTCTGTCCTCAGAAGGGATTTTCTGCACCATATCCCAGAGTAGATCAGTTCGCTCAGGCTTGTCAGCAAATTTCTCACCGTTCTCTTTTCTCTGGTGAAGCTCATCATAAGCTTGATCGATGTATTCGTTCATAAAGTTGTGCACGAAGCGGATACTCTCATACCACTTTGGGTCTCGGTGGAGGAACATGAACTTGCTCATTGTGAGACGGACGCGTGCACCGCGCATGATGTCAACCATGGCGAGCATCACATCCTCACGTTCAGGATAGGTGAGACAGTCGCGAGACTTTCCGAAGAGAAACTCGGTTGACGTGTCGAGAAACTGATCGTGTCAATCGCGTGCATAAACACAATTTCATGTAACTTACCCAGCGTCTCGTCAGAACCTGCATATCGAAAGTGTCGCCATTGGTAGGAATGAGGTCCAGCATTTTGTCCGTGAAAGGCTTCAGTCGAGCCACATTTGCAAATGCCTGTCTCTCGAAATACGGCTTGATGATGCCCCGGCTATAATGCCAAAACTCACCATCTGCCGTACTTACGCCTTTCCCAGTGAATGGCGCAGCGACTCCGTTATCCACACGAATAGGTTCAAGCACAAACTCCTCCCATTGAGACGTGCTCATAGCTTTCATGTTCTCCATCTCGGAAGAATACACCATTCTCATACCAAGAAACCTGGCCTTGAACGTCTTGGTTCCTTGCGAGGCCCATGTTTGTTCCATCCACGATAACCATCGATGCTCTTTGAAAGCACGGCTCATGGAAACAACAAAGTCAAGACCCCAGATTGGATCCCAATGGGGATAAGTCTTCAGAGGTCCGCATTTGTACTTCTTCGTCTTGATTGAGTAGCTGATATGATCCCATAGTCTGTTTAGGAAGTAAAGAATTACAAGACCGTAGAATGCTGCGAGTGATATCGCGGATAGACGAGATGACATGCTGGACAGTGTTGGGGACTTCAGTGCGGAGAGGGATAGCGACGACATAGGGACAGCCGAACGTCATTGGTATAGGTGAAAGATGGGAATGCTGAAAATTCGTGATGGACGGAAAACTGGAATAAAGAGATCTTACAACGAATACACGGCTTGGATCAAATCTGGCGAGTCAGCAGCCTGCTCCAAGTCCTCCAAACAGTATTAGACAGACATAGACCTGACCTGACCTGGTGATCAAGGTACGTACCGCTATCGCCGTTGCGGGGCCGGGGCCGGAGATTCTCCACTGTAACGGAGATATACTCCGTTCCGCGCCGAAGGTCCAATCCAGGCACAGAAAAGCTGTCATGACGTTATCTGTACAGGGTAGTTGAATACAAACGAGACAGGAAAGAATGACACATGACAAGAAATCAATCAAGGATATCAAAGAAACTTGTGGTTATATTAAATTTTTCACAAATAGAGACAATATTTAATGGTGTGCGCATGCTTATTTACTAAAAACCACTATGTTTATTGCTGGATATTTGTATCATAATAATGGTGTATTCCGAGACGGTATTTCAACGACGAAAGTAAACAAGTTCATATTTCTGCAACGCTATATACATTTTGCCATTGAGAGTCTTGAAAATCTGCACAATAAAAGAATATTAATTTTATAAAGAAAATTACTAATCTCTCTAATTACACTAAATGCATTAAAGCTTACCAGCCTGGATATAATGCTAAACACTTGGGAGAATATTTAAAATTGCTAAAAATAGACATCCAACGTATCGCGTCGCGTGATAGAGCGGCAATCCGAACCAGCGACCGACAAGAAACTATCAACAGGTACACAAATCTCGTAATTACACGCATATCATGATGTCGCGGGCGTAGCCACACGATATATCAGCTTCTTCCCACCAGCAGTCCCCATCTTAACTCTCTCCGCTCCCTTCGCGACACCCGCCAATCCCTCATCACTGACCTCAATCGGATGCGTCAGAATATCCCTCGAGTCCAGTAACTTCTGCGCAATAGGCGCCCATCTCTCAGCAAATGCCTTATCCTTTGGCCTTGCCTCCCTGCGATACGGCTTTCTCCAATCAACCGGTTTGCCAAGCGCTGTCCACGCAAGAACCCAGCCTGGACGGACATCGCGACGCGTATGACCGCGAATGGGAAATTGGTCTAGGCCGATGTAGCTGCCGCCACGGCTCCCGATGGCGGCGTAGCAGATTTTCATGCTGCTGCTTTCAGTAATGCAGTCAAGGACACACTCTAGACTGTCGTGCGTGAATGTGCGGATGTCTGAGGCGCAGGAAGGAGAGCGGTAGTCAAAGGCTTCTACTGCACCCAAAGACTTGACGTGCTCGAATTTGCCTGGTGAACAGGTCGTAATCGGTTTCAAGCCGGACCTGAATATCATCAGGGTTAATGCACAGATGGAAGCAGAGTGTTTGACTTACAGCTTGGCAGCCTGAATGGCCAGACCTCCAGTAGCCGTTCCTCCACCGTAGATCAGGATGTACTGATCACATGTCTCACCCGTATAAGGAGGCGGGAGCTTCATAGTATGATACAAAGACAGCCCAACAGTAAGAAGACCGACACCCAAGGTCGCGCCCTGCTCGAAACTCATCCAATCTGGAAGTCTAAGAAGCAACATCTCTGGCACGCTGACATACTCAGCAAAACCTCCATTGTCAGGATTATCAGATCTGTTCCCCGCACAAGCGCCGCCAACGCGATCACCAGGCTTGAACTTGGTGGTCAGGTTTCCTGCAGTGACGACTTCCCCTGCAAAGTCGCAACCCCAGGTTGAGCCGGGAGACGGTGACATGTCTAAGGATTTCCAGTCGTGAGGGTTGACGCCGACACAAAAGATACGCACGAGGACTTCATCTTCCTTTGGGGGTTCAATGGGACTGTTTTCTTGGAGAGTGACTGTTCCTGGGCCTTGAACTTTGAGGGCTTTCTGAGTGACGGGAAGTGAATGACGGGCGAGGATTGATTGGACTGCCATGTTGAACTAACTGGATAAAAAAGTACAGTGCTAAGGGAACGATCGAAAATGTCGACAAGAACGAAAACTACATTAATGGGATCGTACAGAGAACTACGTATCCTTCCGCTTGGTGCTACTCGGCTAAAGATCGCTCTGAAATGGCTCAATAGCAGATGCACCAATCCCCGGATTATCGCATCCTTCTGATTCACAAGTTACAGCATGTTCGACGGGGTGATCACCGTAAACCTTCTCCGCATTACCGGAGCTTCGTCCGTTGGCGGATCCATACCCCTGCTCGGGATATTAGTTCATTCCGGTTGGTCTGTAGCCGCCTTGGATGAGGACAGAAGACTTAGGACGCCAATCTCAAGTGATAAAAAAGATTAGACAAAGCTTATCATATTTCAGGGTGCCTTTTGATGACTTTATTTCTGTCACACAATTCAAGGTCTGAAAGACCGCCTCCGGAATATGCTCCACAATTCACGCGGCACTCAGCAGTAAGCAAAGTTTGCCTTGCCGATGCCGAAGGACTCTGGTCGCCGCCGAATCTTACAGCCGATCGATGGGATCGAAAAGGAAATACGAAATTCCCAATGCGTGTCGCTAAGCTGATAGTGCTTTGCTAGAAACCTGAGTTAAGATGAATGTCAAGTCCGTCGACAAAGCAATTGCAATCTTAGACAAACACTGAGAAATCTTTCGTTATTCAACACTCTAAACTTGTCTTCAACAACACGGCACTCATTACCAGCCCAATATTCTAGCAGCATGCCTTCCCCAGGCGAGCCCATTGCCGTGATCGGCTCAGCCTGTCGCTTCCCCGGCGGTGCATCATCCCCCTCCAAACTCTGGGACCTTCTCAAATCCCCCAAAGACTGTCTTCGAGAGTTCCCAAGAGACCGCCTCAACCTCGAAGCCTTCTACAACAAAGATGGCGAGCATCACGGCGCAACAGATGTCTGCAACAAAGGCTACCTCCTTGAAGAAGACAGTCGCTTGTTTGACGCATCCTTCTTCAATGTTAACCCTGCGGAGGCGGATGGCATGGATCCGCAGCAGAGATTGACTCTTGAGACGGTTTATGAATCGCTCGAGGCTGCAGGTTATACCATTGAGGAGATGCAAGGTTCTTTGACGTCAGTTTATCTTGGTGTCATGACTGGAGATTATCATGATATTCAGTCGAGAGATCCTGAGATCATCAACCGATATCATCCGACAGGGACATCAAAGAGTATTCTTTCCAACCGCGTGTCATACTACTTTGACCTTCGCGGCCCATCGGTTACCATGGACACAGCTTGCTCGTCATCGCTCGCAGCACTACACTTTGCGACACAATCTCTCCGAAGCGGTGAATCCACCACTGCTATAGCGATTGGTGTGAATCTCATCTTCGATGCAGCAGGATATGTCGCTGAGTCAAAGCTTCACATGCTGAGTCCTACGTCCCGCAGTCGCATGTGGGATGCTGGCGCAGATGGCTACGCTCGTGGCGAAGGTGTCGCATCTGTCATTCTCAAGCCACTTTCTGAAGCTATTCGCTGTGGCGATCACATTGAGTGTATCGTGCGCGAGACAGGCATGAACAGTGATGGTCGCACTACCGGTATCACTATGCCTTCTGCTGCAGCGCAATCGGCTTTGATCCGTCGAACATATCAAAATGCTGGGCTGGATCCAATCAGGGATCGACCACAGTATTTTGAGGCTCATGGAACGGGTACTCTTGCTGGTGACCCAGTTGAGGCACGAGCTATTCGGCAGTCTTTCTTCGGCGACGATGCGTCATCCGAGGATGCAGAAAAGCTTTACTGCGGCTCTATCAAGACCGTAATAGGTCATACTGAAGGCTGCGCTGGGTTGGCAGGCCTGCTCAAGGCATCTTTGGCTGTGCAGAATGGCACGATCCCGCCAAATTTGCTCTTCAACACCTTGAACCCTTCAATTAAGCCTTTCTATGACCGACTCCAAGTTCCTACTGCAGCGATGCCCTGGCCAGAAGTCCACGGTGGTCCAAGGCGAGTCAGTCTGAACAGCTTTGGCTTCGGCGGCACCAATGTTCATGCCATTGTCGAGAACTACCAGCCCGAGATGACTGAGACAAGGCCTGTATCTGAGAAGTTTGTGGGTCCGCTGATTATCTCTGCCGAGACTGAGTCTTCATTGTCACAAACAGTGAAGAAATATGCAGAGTTCATCCGAGCCAAGCCTGACATCAACCTCGAAGACGTAGCCTTCGTCACACAAACTCGTAGAAGCATCTTCTCCAAGCGGGTGTTCTTTTCAGGCGAGAACCGTGACAAGCTACTCGACTTTCTTGACTCTGCTGTCGAGACGTCTAAGACGGGCGCTGAGATTGGCATTCAAGCTCCAGGCTCATCTTCTGAACCACCAGCCATTCTGGGCATCTTCACTGGCCAGGGAGCGCAGTGGGCATCCATGGGTAGAACCATTATTGAGACGTCTTACCAGTTCCGCCGGTCGATACAGAAGTGTCAAGATGCCCTGTGCGATATTCCTGAAGCACCGACATGGTCCCTCATGGATGAACTCACAGCATCTGGAGAGACGTCCCGCATTGGCGAAGCTGCTATATCTCAACCTCTGTGTACAGCTACTCAGATCGCCATTGTGGATATTCTCGCTGCTTCCGGAGTTCACTTTGATGCCGTTGTTGGTCATTCCTCGGGTGAGATCGCCGCTGTCTACGCTGCCGGCCTTCTCTCGGCCACTGATGCAATGCGCATTGCCTACTACCGAGGACTTTACGCCAAGCATGCCTCTGGACCATCTGGTGCTCGTGGATCTATGATGGCTATAGGCATGGGCTCTGAAGACGCTACAGCCTTCTGTGACCAAGAACAGTTCAAGGGACGGATCAGTCTCGCGGCGAGCAACTCTCCTTCCAGCGCCACGATATCTGGCGACGAAGATGCCATTCTGGAGGCGAAAGAGATTCTGGAGGAGCAGAAGACTTTCGCCCGTCTATTGAAGGTTGACACTGCGTACCACTCCCATCACATGCGAGCATGCGCAGAGCCATATCTCGAGTCCCTCAAGGCATGCAACATCACTGTTAATACTCCTTCTAAGCATTGCATCTGGGTCTCATCAGTCTACGGAAACGCAGACATGCTTGATGATGAGGATGATCTTTCTGCACTCGCAGGCCAGTACTGGATTGACAACATGGTTCGCCCTGTTTTATTCTCAGAAGCCTTGGAATGCTCGCTTTGGAGAGCTGGCCCCTTCAACCTCTCACTCGAGATTGGACCGCATCCAGCTCTGAAGGGACCTGCTTCGCAGACCATGAAGACTGCCTTGGGCCACGTTTTGCCATACGCTACGTTCTTGAGACGAGGGTACGACGACGTTGAGGCCTTTTCCGGCGGCATGGGCTACGTCTGGGCATATCTCGGGTCTCATGTGGACTTCTCTGGGTACTACAAAGCTATTCATGGACCTGGAGCAGACAAGCCAAAGATGATCAAGGGCCTTCCATCTTACACGTGGAATCACAACAAAGTTCACTGGAAAGAGTCTCGGATTTCTCGTCGCTACCGCCTGGCTGATAAAGCTCCCCATGAACTTCTCGGTCGTCGTACTCCGGATGATTCAGAGTTTGAGATCCGTTGGCGCAACATTCTTCGTCTGAACGAACTCCCTTGGATCCGTGGACACGCCTTTCAGGGCATGGCCCTCTTCCCAACATCAGCATATATGGCCATGGCGATTCAAGCTGCAATGGAGATAGCTGGCTCACGACCTGTCAAACTGGTTGAGATCCGTGATCTCGTTATTCCTCGTGCATTGACTATTGGGGAGAACAATCCTGGCATTGAGTCTATCTTTTCCGTCAAGAAGACAGGCGGCCACGTTGATGAGAATGTCTTCTATGGAGAATTCTCTTGTCATACATGCCCTGCGGAAGCTGAAGGAGCGCTTGAGAGGAATTGTACCGGTTTGATCACTATTGACTTTGGTGAGCCTTCAGACTATGATCTTCCGCCACGAGCATATGGAAAGTCGGGCATCACCCCTGTTGACACTCAAGAGTACTATGACTCTCTTCTCAACATTGGTCTCAACTATCAAGGACTCTTCAGAGGCCTCAAGTCTGTTCAGCGAACTATGGGTTATGCTACGACAAAGGCAGCCTGGGACAGGTCTGAAGTGGGTGACCAATATGTCATGCATCCTGGTCCTCTAGATGTTGCCTTCCACTCCATTATCGCCGCCATGTGTACTCCTCTTAGTGGAGCTCTCTGGGCGCCTTACTTGCCTGTCAAGATTGATAGGCTGGCAATTGCTCCTAGCACCAACTACGAGGGAGTCCCAGGCGAGATCAACTTTGACGTTGATACATTCATCACTGAGACAACTTCCAACACCTTCAAAGGAGATGTGCACATAATCAGTCCAGATGGCAAGACTGGTCTACAAGCTGAAGGTCTCACCTTGAAGCTGTTCACTGAAGCAAGCTCTTCGGATGACCGTCACATGTTCTCCAAGACAATTTGGCGTGCTGATATCTTGGACTCCTCCGAGAATCTTGATGAGATCAACCCCGATGAGCAGGAGCTTGCACTTGCTGAAGCCATCGACCGGACGTCCTTCTACTTCATCCGGAAGACTTTTGACCACTTATCAGATACAGATATTCAGGACTGGAAGTGGTTCCATCAAGCCTTCTACAAAGCTGCGAAGGAGGTTCTTCAAGAGACGCGAGACGGCAAGCATCCAACTGCACATAAGGAGTGGTTCAACGACACAGAGGAACTTATCCTCGATTATAAGCACAAGTATCCCGAACAAGCTGATCTCAAGCTCATTCACGCTGTAGCTGAGAACCTTGTTGGCGTCATGACATCCGACACTCAACTCTTGGAGGTAATGCTTGTGGACAACATGCTTAGCAATCTGTACACTGATGGCCGAGCCATGCAACCTCTCAACCGGATCGTTGCAGAGCTCTTCCAGAATCTGTCGCATCGGTACCCTCGTCTCAACATTCTAGAGATCGGAGCTGGTACAGGCGGAACGACGAACTCGGTTCTCAACGCCATCGGAGATATGTACGGTCGATACACGTATACCGACATCTCAGCTGGGTTCTTTGAAGCTGCAAAGGCGCGCTTCCATACGCACAGCAAGCGGCTGGACTACAAGGTCCTCGACATTGAGAACGATCCCACGGCCCAAGGCATCCCCGAAGGAAGTCAAGATGTTGTCCTGGCAGCCAACGTCCTCCATGCAACGCGCAACCTCAACGAGACAATGTCCAATGTCCGCAAGCTTCTCAAACCTGGTGGTTATCTCATCATGGTTGAAGTAACAGGTCATTATCTGCAGATGATGTTCCTCATGGGCGGTCTACCTGGTTGGTGGCTTGGTGTTGATGAGGGCAGAACTCGTGGTCCCGGTATCGGGCTGACGGAGTGGGATGAAGTACTGAGGGGTTCAGGCTTCACTGGAGCGGATAAATATGTTACTGACTTACCGGACTCTTTGAAGCACGTCTGCTCGGTTATTGTGTCTCAACCTGCCGATGATAGGGTCACCATGCTACAGGAGCCACTGTCGTTCCTTGATGAGATTCCACTGGAGCAACGGCTTTTGATCATCGGAGGCAAGACTTTACCAGTCTCTCGAGTTGTGAAGAGCATTCAACGTCTTGCTTCTAGAGTCGCAGATCAAGTCACGGTCGTCGACAGCATCGACTCACTCTCGGACAAACATCTCAGCAGCGAGACATCCGTCATCTGTCTCACCGAACTCGAAAAGCCCATCTTCTCAACTCGCATGACCTCCGAGCGCCTTCACAACCTCCAGTCACTGTTCTCTCACTCATCTCACGTTCTTTGGCTCACGGCCGGCCGTCTCGACGAGAATCCCTACGCCAACATGACAGTCGGTCTCGGGCGGGCCATCATCAACGAACTTCCTCAACTGAACCTTCAGTTCCTTGATCTTCCAAAGGCATCCAGCGTAGATGCCAAGATGGTGGTTGAGGCGTTCTTGAAGCTCAAGCTTGGCAAGTCAGACGAGTTCACCAAGACGCCTATGCTATGGAGTACAGAGCCTGAGGTATTGATCAGAGATGGTCTGGTGACGATTCCACGAGTTGTACCTGATGTGGAGAGGAATAATCGCTTGAACTCACAGAGACGAAGGATCATGAAGGAGATTCTCCTGAATGAGACTGAGGTCGTGATGGCAGATACTGAAAGTGGTCTTTATCTTGAGGAAAAGGCACCCTGGGCTAAGTCACTGGCTGGCGAAGGTATTGCCAGTATCCAAGTTGAGCAGTCCCTTTCACTTCCCTTCTGCGAGGACGATACACGCGTACTATGCGTTGGCAAGAGCTACGGCCAAGTCACGATGGCCATTGCTCCTCGCCACAGCTCAACAATCTCTGTCCCGACAACAGACGTGTATACTATCACTGAGACAGAGACTTCCGAGATGCAGGCCGACCTTCTGGCTGGAATGGCTCTCAATCTAACTGCATCTCTCATCCTTTCGGCCATCTCAACAGCTGCTCCTACAAATGCGGATAGCAGTGTTCTCATCTACGGTTCAACCATTGATATGCAGCATGCTCTGACAGCTCAAGCCTCCCCAAAGTTGGTTTTTGCCAACTCCGAGAACCGACATGACTCGATCTTCATCCACCCTAGGGCTTCCATCAGGACAATTCAACACCTCCTCCCTCGAGGCATTAATCACTACATTGACCTCTCTCAGAATGGCGATAATAAGGTCACGCAGCACCTTTCTGACTTGTATGAGACCATCAACTTCAAGCCCAGTCATGCACTTGCCTCCAGCCCTGCTCAGCTACTCCAGACTGCTTATAAGTTCAGTCGCCCATCACAACCATCGTCAGCGGTAATTACCGTCCCAGTCCAAGATATAACCTCGCTTCCAACCCTTGACCTCACACGCACCATCATCGACTGGACTCAGCCCCAGCCCATCTCAGTCACCATCAGACCCATCAGCGGACAGGGTCTCTTCTCCAGTGAGAAGTCCTATCTCATGGTCGGTCTTGTCTCGGACTTTGGTCGCTCCCTCTGTCGATGGATGGTCGAGAACGGCGCGAAGTACATCGTCCTCACCAGCCGTAAAGCCCAAGTCGACCAGCTCTGGCTGCAAGAAATGGAAGACTTGGGCGCTGTTGTCAGGGTTTACCCAATGGATGTATCCAAGCGTGAGTCTGTACAAGCAGTCTGCGATTCTATCAAGGATCTTCCGCCTGTTGGTGGTGTCTGCAACGGCGCACTTGTTCTCAAGGATCAGCTGTTCGTCAAGATGGAACCTGATGCTTTGAGTGATGTGTTTGCTCCCAAGGTCGATGGAACGCTTCATCTAAGCGAGATCTTCTCCGAGCCAACCCTTGACTTCTTTGTGCTGTTTTCCTCGATGAGTTCTGTTGTCGGAAATGCTGGCCAGTCCAATTACAATGCTGCGTCTCTATTCCAAGCAGCTATCGCCCAACAAAGACGCGAAAGAGGCCTTGCCGCTTCTGTCATGGCTCTTGGTATGGTCGCTGATGTGGGGTACATCGCTGCCAAGGGTCCTACTCTTATGGAGAGGCTGAAGAAGGCTTTCTACATGCCTATATCGGAGTCTGATGCGCATCAGATTTTTGCTGAAGCTGTTGCTGCTAGCAAACCTGGAGTGACAGGTGATGATACCATTGAGATGGTCTCTGGTATCCAGCCCTTCAACTACACAGCCTCGACCAAGGCTCGACCTCCTTGGGTCAACAACCCTCGTTTCTCCCACTTTGTCCGTGAGGAAGAAGGATCCGAGGATGTCGATACTTCTCGAGCCGGTCAGAGCAACATTCGTATCCTTGAGCGATTGGACGCTGCTGGTTCGGAAGAGGAGGCTGCTGCTGCCCTTCTCGTTGCGTTCAGAGCCAAGGTTGAGACAATGCTGCAGATGACTCCAGACAGTCTCAACGTTGAAGCATCACTTCTGGACGTCGGCATTGACTCTCTCCTGGCCGTTGAAATCCGATCATGGTTCTTAAAGGAAGTCCACGTTGACGTTCCTGTTCTAAAGACTCTTAGTGGTGACAACGCCAAGGACATCTGCGCCGATGCGGCCAACAAGTATCTGACAGCCAAGATGCAGGAGAGCAAGTCTGAGACTGGCGATGCATCTAAATCAGACTCAGCTGCCAACGGTTCAGCAACTGGCACATCAAGTGATGGTAGCTCGAGTCCCGTCAGGTCAGGTCACGCAACACCACCAAGTACAGTTGGGGAAACAGAGCATCAGGAGGAGGTGAAGCGGGAGAAGGAGTTAGAGAGGCTTGAGAAGCTATCGTATGCTCAGTCGAGGTAGATGTTTCATGGTATTCTACAAGATGTATGTTAGCTAAATTGTACATAGGTTATGGTTTTTAAGTCAATTTTCACAAGATGACACTTCCTACAATTGCGTTTATGTCTACCAAGCGACTGGAAACATCCAGCTTCCTCGATTGAAGAGGGCTATATCCATCGTTGCGAGCCACCACGACGCGCTGAGAACGTGTTTCTTTACGCGACCTGGCAGTGGTGAACCAGTTCAAGGTCTTCTTACCTCAGCGAAGGACTGCCTCAAACATGTGAAGGACGAAGATGGCCACGCCCTGGACCGTGAGGTTGAGACTTGGAAAAGCCATTCTTGGCAACTTGCGGAAGGGGATGTTCTCAGAGTTATTCTTGTCACTCATGAACCTGAGAAGCATTCCATCATCATCGCATATCACCACATTGTCATGGATGGCGTGAGCATGCATCTGTTCCTGCGCGACCTGAACGCCGTCTACATGGGGCACAAGCTCAACCCATCGCCAAAGCACTACATGGATATTTCCGTCGAGGAACGAAGCGCTATTGAGAGTGGTCTAATGGATGACAGAATCTCGTACTGGACGAAGTTGCATACACCACCTGTAGATACACTACCGCTATTCCCACTTGCTCGCGTCAGGTCACGACCCATTCCTAAGACCTATCGTAACGTGGAGTCGCTCATCGACATTGGAGGTGAGCTCTCTGAACAGATTAAGCGCGCAAGCCAGTCCTTACGCATCACGCCTTTCTACTTCTACCTCACAGCTCTACAAACACTCTTCAACAGGCTTTTAGACGTGGAGGATCTGTGCATCGGTGTCACGGATGCGAATCGCTCTCATGACAGCTTACAAACCATCGGCTTCTTCTTGAACTTGCTGCCTCTTCGCTTTAGCGTTCAGAAAGACGCTAAGTTCTCGGATCTTGCCTCTAAAACAGTAGAACACTATCGATCAGCCCAAGCAAACATGGGGGTTCCCTTCGACGTCATCCTCGACAAGGCGCACGTGCCTCGTGAGTCAACAAGTACACCACTCTTCCAAGTCGCCATGAACTACCGACAAGGAAGCTTCTCAAAGATCCCTCTCGGCGGAAGTAACCTGGAGTTCAAGGATGGATATGATGCACAGAGTCCTTATGATCTTGCCTTCAGTGTCACACCGAACAATGACACAACTTATGTGCAGATTGTCGCGAGAGAAGACCTTTACACCAAGGAAGGCACTGATACTCTGCTGTCTAATTATCTGGCCTTGCTACAAGATGCATCGGCAGATGTAAACAAGACGTTGAAAAGCATCAATGTCTATGATCACGCTAGCGTTGAAAGAGCGTTGTCGCTGGGGTATGGGGAGCTGGTCGACTATGGATGGCCCTCGACACTGACGGAGAAGGTGGACAAGGCTATCAAAAATAATCCCAAAGATGTCGCTGTCAAAGATACTAACAGTCAGTTGAGCTATGAAGAACTCGCGACGAAGGTCAACAACCTTGCCTCCACTATTCAGTCTCAGCTACAGCCTGGTTCATCAATCGCTGTTCTCTGCGACCCGACAGTATGCTGGATCATCTCAATGCTGGCCATCATTCGTTCGGGGTGCATCTACGTTCCTCTGGATAGTAAGCTACCTGATGAGCGTCTGAAGGTCATTCTGGAAGCTGTCACACCTGACTTGATACTCTGCGAGGCCTCTACAGAGGACCGCGCCCAACATGTCTCTACCGGGGCTCCTGTCCTTTCCGTGACTAGTATGTCTGAGTCCCGAGAGACCACTACTACAGCAAACCTGGAGCGCGACAATGAAGCAACCTTCATCCTCTTCACAAGTGGCTCAACCGGTACCCCGAAAGGTATCAGACTCTCTTCACGAGGCATCATCAACTATCTCGCGACTAAGAGCTCCAAGCTTTCTCTCGGCCGAGAAGTTGTTCTTCAGCAAAGCGCTCTTGGCTTTGACATGTCACTTGCTCAAGCCTTCATGGCACTCGCGCTTGGTGGTACGCTAGTTGTAGCTCCCGGTGAGAGCCGGGGCGATCCTCTAGCACTCAGTAAGCTCATGGTTGATGAGGGAATCACGTTTACGTTGGGAACTCCGACTGAGTATCTCATGCTTATCCGTCATGGAAGCCAGGCAGTCAAGTCACTGCAATCCTGGCGCAACGCAACATCAGGCGGTGAAGCGATCACTGGTCAGCTCAAGGGCGCTTTCAAATCGCTTGATCAGCCTCCAACTCTTACGGACTGTTATGGACCGACAGAAATCTCATGCTGTGCCACCATGAAGACCATGGATGTGGGCAGTGGCGAAGACGATGGTGCATACTCATCCGTCGGCCCAACCAACCCCAACACATCGATCTATATCGTGGATGAGAATGGACGCAGCGTGCCTCAAGGACTCCCTGGAGAGATCTACGTCGGCGGTGTTGGTGTTGCCCTTAGCTACCTCGATGACAAGGAAACATCTCAGAAGTTTGTCGCCAACACCTTTGCAACCGCCGAGCAGAAGGAAAGAGGTTGGACGACGATGTATCGAACCGGAGATAAAGGCCTCATTCGTGCTGATGGCGGCCTCCAGTTCATGGGTCGTATGGACGGTGATACAACTGTCAAACTCCGTGGGTTGCGCGTCGACTTAGATGATGTCGCCAACGTCATGCTACAGCAGTCCAAAAAGTCTTTTGAGGATGTTGTGGTCACTGTCCGAGGTGACCCGGCGTTCCTTGTGGCCTATGTCGTTTTGAAACCCGGTATTTCGATGGGTAGCCAAGACTTGCAACGGTATACGGGTATTTTGCCACTTCCTCAGTACATGAGACCAGCTATGGTGATTCCACTAGATAAGCTGCCGTTGAACAGCAGTGGAAAGGTTGATCGTCGTGCTATTGCAGTCTTACCCCTACCTACATCTTCTATATCTTCTGACACCTCGAAAGCAACATCCGAGAGAAAGCCTACGCTTGTTGAGGGTGAATTGAGACTCATCTGGCACAACGTGCTATCGCAAGCAGGACTTGTCAATGACACAAATATTGAGCCTGACACGGACTTCTTCCATGTTGGTGGCAACTCACTCCTCCTTGTCAAGCTACGAAGTGCCATTGAGATCTCGATGGATATTACCTTACCTCTAAGCGATATGTACCGCTCTAGTACCCTATCGGGAATGGCTGGTTTGGTTACAGAACAGAAGAGCTCTGACTACGTGCCTGAGTTGATAGATTGGGAGGCCGAAACCGCTTTACCTCCTTTGGCTGACCTTTCTTACTCCAACGATGCAATTCCTGTCAGAAAAGATGCTGGTCTCAAGATCCTCATGACAGGCTCAACATCATTCCTGGGGAAGCAAATCCTCCAATCTCTGCTGAGCTATTCATCAGTCTCAGGCATCCATTGCATTGCTGTCGACCCAGACTCTGATGTCAGTCACCTACACGATGATCGTATCACGGTGCATTATGGCAGCCTGAGTGAGCCAATACTAGGGCTCAAAAAGGACACTTACCGGCACCTTCAAGCCACTGTCGACATTATCATTCTTGCAGGGTCTCAAGGCCATTGCCTGAACAATTACTCAACGCTTCGCGCACCAAACGTGGAGTCCACACGACAGATGGGTCTCTTCGCTCTTAGTCGCCGAATTCCTATCCACTATATCTCATCAAACCGTGTCACACTGCTTGATTCCAGCGCTGAGGCTGCTCTTCCACCAATCAGTGTCAGAGATCATCAACCTCCAACAGACGGTTCTGAGGGATTCACAGCAGCTAAATGGGCTGGTGAAGTCTTCCTGGAGAACCTCTCTACGGCAGCCAGCTCCCATGGCTCAAGGGACCTATCTGTCACAACCCACCGACATTGCGCTATTGTGGGTGACGAGGCTCCAATTGAGGATGCACTCAACGCTCTGCTGCGGTACTCTAAGCTCATTGGTGCGGTGCCGCGAGTGTCGAGTCTTAATGTAAACGGGTACTTTGACTTCCGTCCTGTTAAAGATGTCGCAGATTCTATTGCCGAATGTGTCATATCATCGCAAAGCGTGCATTCAGGCCTGGCGTTCAAGCATTACTCAAGTGGTGTCAAGGTCCCGCCTGGGGAATTTGCTTCTTACATGCAAAATACATACGGCGGCGAGTTCCGGGAGCTAGATTTGGATGATTGGATCAGTGAAGCACGAAGAGAGGGAATTGAAGAGCTGATTGTGTTGTATCTGCAGGCCATTGTGGAAAAGGGACAAGCAATAGTGTTTCCATTTATGGGCAAACACTAGGGAGACATGTATGCTAGAATAGATTTGACCAAACAAAACCTATGCCTTCTTTGCCACTACTACGACAAAGTTAGGATCCTTGAGATAGTCCTCCCAGAATCCGCGATCATTCCTCACAAGCTCTGTCTCTTCAGCTGGGGCAACCTGTATCTCAACCAGTCCAAGTTCTTTTCCGATATCATCAGACAGCGAGTAAGTCGATTCCATCGAGGTAGCCTCGAACGAGAATGGCGGCTCTGTAACACAATTGACCTGGTACCTCAAGCCGCCCGGAATATCTGTGACATCGGTGAAGGTGACGCCGTATTTCCCGTAGCTCATGTACTCCGCTCGGATACTCTTGGCCCTGACGCCGATGAACTTGCCTCCGGGTTTCAAGTTCTTGGCGACATTCTCATACATGCTTCTCAATTCAGAAACAGACGTGGCATGATCAAAGACCCAATTCGCCATGACGACATCATAACCATCTTCGAGGGTGACTTGCTCCGTAACCGGCTTGGTGACATCAGCTTCGAACCAACGAATGCGATCCTTTCGTCCGAGGCTTGTCTCAATCTCTTGGCCCGCTTTCATCATCTCAGGTGAAATATCAACAACATCGACAACAGTTGCCCCAGCATCAATCGCCCTCCTAGCATGAAGTCCACTCCCCCCACCAAGATCCAGCACCTTCAAGCCCGTGCACTCCCCCAAAGCATTCCTCACAAGCTGGCCTTCAAGTTTCGAACAGGGCAACTCCTCAACAGAAGCATATTTGGGAGCGAACGAATCGTATTGCGTTTTCTCGGCTTGCGACATGCTGGGAACGGACACTGAAGAGTTAATTGGTTTGTTGGGTCGTTGTTTGCTTCTTGATTCGTGTGTTGGTTCTGACTGAATCACCCCAAACCCCGCTCTTCGAGTCTGGGCAAGAAGGTTCTACAGGGATGTTGAATCTGATCTAGCCGAGATCAGGCTAGTCTGGATGTCATCGCGGTATGTGCTTATCCCACGTGACTGGTGACAGATCATCCCTCCTCGCGTCCCGCTCGTCCCGACCTAACGCAACATTAAACACTAGACCAAGCGTTTACGATGTGCGCGGACGAGGACCCCCTTACTGTTGATGAGCATGTAAGGATCTACAGTGGCTGCAGACCATAGAGGTGTCGCTAACGAGTGGACAGGCGCATCAGGATGACACCGATGCTGACTCCGCCCTTGGAGACGTAAGTGGGTATTTACTCAATATTCTCTAAAGCTAATGAGTCATAGGATTCTCGCAGTGATACTACATCACTAAGATCTAGTATCTTGAGGTACCGGGAGGAAAATGGGAGGACATATCACGCTTACAAAGATGGAGGTGAGATCCGAAGGTTGGATGCTCATACGGCATAGTAAAGCTAATTGGCATAGCTTATGCACTTCCTAACGACGATGTAAGGCTTTGCAATCCATGCAGACTAACAAATGTTGATCTGGGGCCAGATTGAGAACGAGCGATTAGGTAAATCTAACTAACCCTTTACGAAACTTGATCTAACCCGAAATTCCTACAGATCTCCAGCATCATCTTTTTCTTCTCACATTTGAAGAACGATTACACGCAGCTCCTTTACCCAAAACCTTAAAACGCGCATTTGATGCTGGTTGCGGTACTGGAATCTGGGCCATTGAGTTTGGTGAGTGACCCCAGATATCCCATGGCAAAATGGCTACTGACAGCGCGGATAGCTGATGAACATCCTGAGTGCGAGGTTAGTGAATTATGAAATATTGAAAACCTTAATTCTGATCTTTAGGTTATCGGTGTCGACTTGAGTCCAATTCAGCCTTCAGCGTATGTAATCCGTGTTCTTAATGCCTGGCTCTACTAATCATGTGAAGCATTCCACCCAACGCTTCATTCTACGTAGATGACCTCGAGGAATCCTGGGATTATTCCACCAAGTTTGACTTTGTCTTTGCCCGCTTTCTCACTGGCTCTATCCAGGACTGGCCTAAGTTCTTCAGTGAAAGCTTCAAGTACTCTATCTTCTATCCCTAACACCTTCAAGTCTAATCAGTGTTGATAGGAATTTGAACCCTGGTGGAAGGATAGAGTTGATCGACATTATCTATCCCCTCCTTTCCGATGACGGTTCGCTCACCAAGGATTCAGCACTATCCAAGTGGTCAGAAATGCTCCACGACATTTTCACTAAGAACGGGCGTCCCATGGACAGTGCATTGAAGTACAAAGATCAGCTTGAAGCAGCTGGCTTTGTAGATGTCAATATCGTCAAGCGCAAGTGGCCGTTAAATCGGTGGCCCAAGGATCCCAAGCATAAGCAGATCGGTAGGTTCCCTCCCATTGTATTCCAGTTGTGTCGCTGACAGTGGCGGTAGGTACCTGGGCCCAACAAAACACCCTTGATGCTTTGGCAGCTTTGAGTCTTGCCGTGTTCACTCGTGCCGAAGGTCAAGGTGGACTTGGCTGGAGCAAGGAGGAAGTCGAGGTTTTCCTGACCGACGTGCGAAAGGATATCAAGAACGTCAGTATTCATTCATATTGGCCAATGTAAGCATTCTGTCGCGGAGATAAGGTATTGAGCTAATATGCAATAGTTGGTCGGTATATGCGACGAAGCCAGAATAAAGTATCAGCGTCATAAGTGTGGTTTTTAAAAGCTGTGTTAGGTTTTCATTTTGCCTTAATAATGGTCATAGTGCTGTTTTGTATTCCGCAGTAAGATATTTTCAGATGCTACGTATCATAGTACAGAATGGAAGATTATCACACACACTGGTCTGAAAGGTATCTCGCATGCTGAGTTCTCTGGCAACAAGTTTTTCTATTCTGTGCAGTTTGATCTATGAATGGTATCATCTCGTGCTGTTTGTGTAGCTTTTAGTCTTCCAAATACATCCTTTCCCTCTGCCAGTGCCTCTGCCACAGTTTGGCTTCTCTTTCAAAATCGTCCAATTTCTCTCTCAAACATATCCTTACTTCATCTTGAATCTGTCGAGCAGACTTGCCCTCTGCATTCAGTTCATTCGATAGATGCCTTCCGTCTCCTTTCAGCCTTATGAGTATCCCCATCGCTTTGGACTTGTCTTCTACTAGTCCAGGTCAAAATATCCCATTTGCTGCTTCATGAAGTGGAATATTTTGCTTCAGGTTCTTCACACCTACGTCTGCGCTATGATCCAGCAGGAACGCGATGGCATCGAGGTTCTCGAGGCTCTTGACTGCTAGGTGCAACGGCGTGTTCCCATCGTCGTCGATATCTGTGATATTTGCTCCATGATCCCGTAAAATTCCAATAGCGGCTGCATCAATCGGTAGTCCGCCTGCAGGACAACATAGCTCATGTAATGCCGTTTTCCTCTTCTTGTTTCGTAATCTGGGGTTAGCACCTCTGTCACACAGGAGCTTGAAGATGGGCGTGTACTTTAGTCCGTAATTGCCGTAGTGATTGGCTGCATAGTGCAGGGGCGTGTTTCCGTACACGTCCTGGGAATTGATCAATTCCGGGTGGCAGTCCCACAGTAGGCCAATAGTGGTGATAATTCGTCGCACATTCTCCTTCATAACGGTTTCAGACACTTTGCGAGGGTCTTGTTCCAATAAGACTTGACAAACCCCAGTGAAGGGATGTGCATCCCCAACTATCGCTATGAGAGACTTTGTCTGCAACATCACCTATATTGCTTGCGCAGTCAAGAAGGATTTTAAGAGCATCAATATGGGCAAATCGGCTTGTCATGGAGATAATCGTGATGTCCACGCGAACTCTGAACTCTGTGTCCTCTCTTAGCTTGACATGGGGATCAGCGCCATTCTCAATTAGTCGCTTGAACAAATCAGCTCCTGCCAACTCTGCAGCCAAGCTCAGGACAGTCATAGACGGTATACTCCTCTTTTTGGATTCGCGAGTGATAGGGTCTAGATAGTAATCCCATACATATTTGGCGTCGGGGGTGTGGGCGCCTCGATGAAGTAACGACTTGATCAACGCCTCTTTTTTTTTTCCAAAATTATCTTTGACATCAGAACCGTCCGCAGCCGACAAAATGGGAGTGAATCTGTTATAGTCGGCATGGATATCTACTTTAAGAAGTTGATGATCAAGCAGTAGTTCGACTGTCTCAAGCTGGCCAAACTGAGCCGCCGTATTCAGTACTCGGGGGTAACGACCGTCGAGATCAGTTCTACCAGTAGGCCTCATAAAGTTTGAGTAGTGATCCAAAAGAATTTTGAGCGCATCTAGACTTCCGTGTCTGGCTGCGACAATAAACGGATCATAATATGCTCCCAAAGCATGACCTCTCTTGACTGCCGAAGGTGCTTTTTGCAAGTACTTCTCCAAAGCTACCGTATCATTACGCTCGATGATAGCAGTTCGAAGACTGTAGAACAGTTTTTCGTAAAGAGTCGTTCCGTCTGAATCGATGATTGTGATATTTTTATATCCTACTTCCTCGCGCATGCTTTAGAGTTTCAGATGGAATGCCCAATACGGCGATGTGGCTGTCATTTTGATCGGAGGCTGTTGTTAATTATTTCGGTATAATTGAACTGAAGTTAAAGAATAATAAAATTGCAGTATGTAGAGAATCAGATTGCGGCATGCTTCTTCCCGATATTCACGTCCGTATAACTTGTTCTCACTCACTACCCTGTATCATTCCACTGAACCCTGCAGAACCATGACTCAGACTGCGGCTTTATCCGAATAATAGCCCGAAGTCCCTGGTACTGGGCTTAACCGAGCTTACAAGACCCTAGAAAACATTTGTCATGGAGAATGATGGCATCGTGATTTTCCGGGACGATTAGCCTGTTCTTACCAGACCAAGCTTCCGGATCCTCAGTGCCGGGAATTGGAAAAAGGAGCTTGGGCCCTCAAAGGTCAGAAAGCCATGACTAGAACAATGCTAGCTAGCCGATCGTAATAATCCTTGACGCGAATCGATTTACCTTGAGAGCCAATTGTTATCAGTGATCAATTCCACCAAAGCCAGACACTTGGGAGAGAAATTGCCCTTTTTTTTTCTTTTTTTGTTTCAAGCAGAATCAAGAGAACCAATCTGCAACATGCCACTGCAGGAGTCGATTCTGGCCTGTGGAACTGATCACAGCCATGTCTGAATAGCAAAATCTGTGGTTGGCGCGTCCTCAAACCCCGATTTTTCCGACATCGCTAAAATCTTTAGTCTCGGTCTAATGAACCGGAAGCGATCGCTTCATTTAGATTTCAGGTTCACCGCAGACTAGCGACAGCGGAAGCTGGATAATTCCGAGGTTCACGCTAAGAGGCGGGGATCATGCTCCATATATCGTCTCATCCTCATTTTATTTCTCGATCTTGATATTATTGATCAAGTTATACATCATATCTTGATCTCTCGCGGCCGTCGTACGTACATCCTTACCAGTTCTGAGCTATTTACAGATACCCCAATTGGGAAGAATCACTCTTAAAGCTCGCAGCAAACATGAGCAATTTACCCACGGCTATTCCTCGAGGATCGTGGGTCCTCGTGACAGGAGCAAATTGTTACACGGGCAGCCATGTCGTCATAGAGCTCTTGAAACAAGGCTTTAAAGTCCGGGGAACAGTCAGAGATCTTTCTTACAGCAAGTGGTTACTCGAACACCCGTCTGTGAAGCCGCACGCAGATGAAGGGAAGGTAGAATTGGTTCTGGCCAACACATCAAAGCCTGGAGATTTCGACGAGGCGGTAAGAGGTGTTTCGGCTGTTATCCATCTCGCCAATATCGCCGACTATACTCCAGATCCTAACGTCGGTTTCGCATCAGCTCTCGAGGCAGCTTTGACTGTATGCCGATCTGCTGCTAAGGAACCTTCGATCAAGCGATTCGTTTTGGCAGCTGGTTTATGGACAATAGTATGGCCCAAACCTGGGGAGACGAAGAGTATCACACAAGATACGTGGAATGACGACCTCGTCAAGGCAGCACAGGCACCACCACCATATGAGTTGAGTCGAATTCTTCCGGTGTACCTAGGTGCCAGAGTTGAAGCCGAGAAAGCAGTATGGAAGTTTGTAAAGGACGAGAAGCTACCCTGGGAACTCAATTCAGTTAGCCCTTGCTGGCTTTTGGGCGATCCTCTCGATGCGAGACACTTCGGGCCCATGCCTACTCAACTGCTACAGCAATTGTACCTAGGCAAGACAGATGCACTGACTGAGAACACAACTGGTGAGTTGACAGTAATATTGCGTATTCAACTAGCGGGCTAACCAAACAGTGTACTATACTCACGTTTCGGACGCGGCCGTCATTTATGTAGCGGCAGCCATAGACCCCGATGTCAAAGGCGCTCGTATTCCAGCCCTGGCCAAATCATTCAACTGGAATAACGCTTTGGCCATCATGCGCAAAGCCTATCCGGAGGAGGATTTTGAGGACGATTTCATCCCTGGGGATCCGGTTCTGAGCTATAAGATTGAAGACAATATTGCACCTGAACTGCTCCAAAAATGGGCTGGAAGGGATTGGATTAGCTTGGAGAAGGGAATCACTGAGACTATTGACTTTTCACGGAAGATTGGTAACCTGGACTAGTTCATTGACTCGGGAATGATAGAGTTTATGTTAGAAAAGCTTGCTTTATATATCTTGACGGAAACTTCGGCTGAGGTCAGGTAGAGTTCAGAAGGACGAATTTTATGGAAACGAGAAATACTACTTCAAACCTTACTAGAGACGCACATGCCAAATGTGTTATGTGACAGGCAGAACATGTTTATACTACCTATCTAAGCTTTGGTTGCAGGCTTCTCCGTTGGCTTCTGTCCGTAAACCACGTAACTATAAACCACTGTTAGTACACGTTTCCGGGATTTCAAAGGTGAAACTCAACTTACACCGGGATATAAGCATGAATACTCCGGTCTCGAAGTTGCTTCCTCATCGCAGTGCAAAACACACGGACTTCATCTGCGCTCCAGCCCAAGAACCTTGTAAACAGACCAAGCAGCAACCCCTCAAGACCATTGTTGATATTGGCATAAGACCATTTACCTAATTCTTTATAGTGTTTGTCCTTGGGCCACTCATTTATAGGCCATTTGAACTTTTTCTCTACAACATTAGTGAACCCGGCCTTTTCAAGGAAGTTCTTGTACTTGGGAGCAAGGTTGATGGCCCTGCCTGCTTTGGCGCTGGCTTCGATGCTGAGCTGACCGGAGCGTAGGATTTCACAGTCTGGTGGGAGGGTTCCGTCGTCGCAGGCGATAGGATATGTCAGGTCTTGCATTTCGAGATAGCCACCAGCTTCGAGATTACTGTGTGGCATGAGCAGAGGTGGAATGACTTGGTGTGAGGTAGACTTACTCATAGGCGTTTTGAACGAACTTTTCCATATCGGCGAAAGATCCAGTCATGACGCGGCAGAAGATGAAGTCAAACGGCTCAGACCAAGTCCATTCCTTTTCAAGATCGTCGATTTCGAAAATGCAGTTCGGGGGGACCCTATAAAGAATGAGTTGAAGGACCAAACAGTAGAAAGCAATCTCACAGTGAAGGTTGGATGGGGCTAAGATCAACACCAACGACCTGAACAGTCAGCAAAGAGAGACTCAAGGAGAGCAAACTTCAATACCTGGGCTTCCGGATGCATATCAGCTGAGTAAAAAATGTCAGTATTGTCATTGATCCGTTTAGATAATGTGTCACGTACCATATTCGATCGCCCAGATGCCAGTCCCGGTACCAACGTCCATGACTCGCTTGGCAGGCTCTTTGATCTTTGGGCTAAGCCCAAGTTCTCCCTGAAGGGTGAGAAGCCAGAGGTTATGTTGAAGATCTGTAACAGGGTTCAGAACGAATCGTCAAAAAAAGTATACTGTTATATTCACCAAGACGGTCGCTCTCGGACTCATCATTCGGAAAATTGTACTCTGAATCGTTTAGCACTTATATCAGTGATACAGAAAGGTTGAGGTTGCGCACTCCCAGAGCTCATGGAATGGTATGTACGGCCATTTTCCTCTTGAAACCTCATGACGCTGGATCGGAGGGACTCCAGGCTATCGGAATCGGTCTGTGGCTGTTTAGCTCTGACCCTTTGTCCGTATATATTCCTCGAGTCGCACGGGACAGTTGGAAAGCCCACTCCTGAACTTACGCCAGAGAAAGTCGAGTCACTGTCTTCAAAAGTGTCGGCGGTCTGTTTAAAGGATTAGTGACATATAAAATAGGCAATGGCGAAGCCCCTGCGTACTAATGCCTCGTGTGGCTCTTGGGTTGGCGTGGCCATGATGCGATATGTCAGTTGGCAGGAAGCAGGTAATGAATGGCGGTTCAGGTTGCGTGAATCGAAGAAGCGAGCTTAAAGGATGAGGACAGCAATCCAATAAATATTAATCAGGTGATTCTCGGAGTCCGGCTCGGTGTATGCAGGAAAGGAAAAACACCTCATACACAATCACCTACTGCTGCCTCGTTGAGTACGTAATTCCGATGCATCTCACGGGCACAGCGACGCGGCAACCAACAAACCCACTGTGGACATTGGATAGATTTTTTTTCAGAGAGACAAGATAGTCATGCCACAATTTTTACTGTGATACTGGTAGTTGGAATCAGAAATAAATAAAATAACAAGCCATATAAGAGTACGAAGTTACTGCTATGATTGAAGGTTAGTTGGTAGTTGTAGGTTGAGGCCAAGTATGTTATACATGCGCAGTATCAAAATGCAACCTTACTCGGACATGTTCCCCGTCTTCGGATATTCTGTCAAAGCTCCCTGTCGTGTTGATGCGAGCGAGCGGGGAACCCAGAGGATGCGACAATACATCGTTCCAGCACCAATTAAAACAGCTGCCGCCAAGTGATCAGATCGTCATCTCTGCCAAGACGATGTATGAGGAATTATTGTGTAGGTTCGGTTTCTAACGCAGCTTTCTACCTGAGAACATAAACCATTCATTTGCCGTGTAACATAACCTTAACTCTGCGAGATATCGCCAGTTCCTTTATCTTTTTGATATCAACCATTGCAGGGTCATGAACAAATGTCCTCGAGAGGTCCAGAATCCTCAACTTGCTGAAACGACCCTCTGGTCCAGTTTCCTCTAGTAATTCTATGATGCCTTCTAGATATGGCTCCATAAAGACATCATGACTAATCCAGCTGTAGATAAAGCCATAGTTATGGGGCATGAGAACTTGGATATCCCGAGGTATCCGATCCAGAACTATCTTGATATCATCTTCGCCTCCTACAGAGGGAACCATCTCGAACAAGTCTGTGATACTGACGGCAAGGCTCCAGAGGTGAGGCAAGTGTCGGTAGGTTTCCTTCAACACATCATCTCCCCTGAGAGACACGTAGTAATTCATATCAAGATCTAATTCTTCCAGAGAGTCCTTATGTTGCATAATGGCCTCGGCTAGATCTTTCTCGTCGGGCATATGGTAGTTTGCGAGATTCTGGTCCACGTGGATAACGAGCTTCTTTAATGTTCGGCACGCAGAAATAAAGTCCAGAAGCCCAGTCTTCAAAGATCCCGCTCTAGTGATGATGATCTTCCTCACTGTTGATGTCCCAACTGGGAAAGGAAGCGTGTAGTCATCGCTGGCTGTTGCAGTCAAGTCGACATCCGAGTCTTCAAATTCTTCCTCGAAATCATCATACATGCCGTGGGTACAGATGGACTCAATGTTTGGTAAATGGAAAAAGACTCTGGCGTATCTCATGCCAAAAATTTCTTCTCTATTCCAGTGCTGCAAAGTAACATGACGGACTTGGCCCAGAGGCAAATACTTCGTCATCTCTGCCGGTTCATCAAGTAATCGACAAATAGCCTCCTTTGCATAGAGTAGAGGCATAAAATGCTGACGAATTTCAGGGCACAACGAAGGTATTGTGATATGTAAATCGCTTAACCTTGTGGCCCAGGCCAAGATCAATACGGCGACTGCATCTTCACACCCGAGACGTATCCGATGACTTAAATGAGTTGACAAAAAACTGGACACACTGAGATCGCGTTTAGCAGTGGTAGCGAGAGCAGCTAGGCTCTCAGTACTCAAGTCGGCCGAGTCCGGGTCGTGATCGTGCAAGGGTCGAAGATATCCGAGATCTAGCCTGCCAACTTGCTTTCGAAGATGAGGATTTCGGAGAAGATGCAGGGAAAATCTCTCGATACATGGCTCACAGCATTCTTGACTGTTGCTCCATTGACACACGAGGAGAGGGAAGACGATTTTATTGAAGCGTCTGTTGACGAGGCTGACAGTCTCAAGAGACTCGCGGTCGTTGGTGACGAACTCGAAAATTCTTTCAAGGGTTTCGTCGGGCATATCAGATAAGAAGACCATGATTCAGGGGGTTGTTTATGGCAATTATCGCGATGCGTCTCTCAAAGTCGAAATGGTGGTTGAGTATAAAAACAGGCTACGACCAAGGAAGAATAGTGATGTCATCTTCTGGGTGGGACGAATTGCGGCTCAGTATTTGCTGACAGAAGCATGGATGTGCTCGTGCGTAAAGTCCTACCCGGTAAGCCTAATTACTATGCATAACCGACACAATATGCATTGTTTCAACTCTAGACTTTGTGCTCTGATAGACACTACGTGTTTGAACATTGATCCATTTTTGAGGTTATTTCCCGTCATTCAACCAACTGAGGAGATGGTATTTTCTCATCAAGTTCCAAAGAAGCTTTAATTAGATTATCGGGAGAACAAAAGGCAGAGGGGCAACAGTATTTAAAAGTATCAGTGTTCTTGACGTGGCTTACAATACCTCAATTGAGCAGCAAGGGAAGAGTTTTTACAACAGTGATTCCCTCACTGATGTCTTTCCAGTGATGCTGTCCGCCAAGACCACATTCTTCAATGCTCTGGAACTTTTAGATCCCTCCATCAAGACGTTCGCAAGCTCTGAAGATCCCGGTCTCCTAAACCGCCAAGCTCGAACAGCTGGTCGATCGAGACCTACACCTTCAATAACATCGGCAACCCAGTTTCCAATATTGGGCAAAAATTTAAATGCATGACCACTTCCGCCCGTAACGACCATCAAACCTGCCTGTCCCGGCACACGATCTATCACAAAGTGGTTATCGAAGGTATCAGTATACCAACACAGTCTCGTAAAAGCAACATCCCCAACCTCCTCCAGAACCTCGGGCATGTGCTGCGCGACGAAAGATCCAATGGTATCCATGGCCTGTCGTGGGATTTGCGTGAGCTTGTTTCCCTCCGACCACCGTGTCACAGGAACGCTCCGCTCCTTTCCGTCTGGCTGTACCTGTGGGTTGGTGTACTTTGTGCCTCTGTATCCGATCTTGAGATAACCTTCTGAATCGATAGGGAAGCCATATAGACCTCCTTTTGCCCCGTGTCTCATGTTGTACATCCAAGTTGGAAAGTTCTCGGGCGAGAATCTCTCAAAGAGGGGCGATGTTCTTGGGATCTTGAAGACGGCAACTGAACCAGCTGTTGCTTCGCATAGACCTTCGAGTTCAGGAACAAGGAGGGGTGTTTGAGGACCGCAAGCCATGATAGTCAGCTTGGCATTATGCTCCTCGCCATCTTTAGTTCGAACGCCAACAACGTCTCCCTTGCGTCTAATGAAAGAGCCAAAGGCCCCGGATCTTTCACCAAGAACGAACTTGACGCCATTTTTGCGGGCCTTGTACAGCGCGAGACGACATGCTTTATCAGCAGCGACATGTCCACCGCTCGTATCGAGTATTCCCACCATAGAGTTTCCGCGCACTACAGCTTTGAACTGATCACAGTCAAAACCGAGACTTCTAGCGGTCTCAACATCTTTGGCGTTGTTGGTGATAAGTTGATTGGGCAGGCCCAACTTCTTGGCGTTCTCAACAGTCGCTTTCTCAAAGAGAGGCATAGTTTCGCCCTCGTTGAAGGATACTGCTCCGTTGTTGTAGAAGATCTTGTCGCTTGAGGTCATACCCGGCGGTACCTCACCTCCAGCTAGGTCGGCATTCCATTGGTTCCATGAGTTTATTGCCTCGACCGAAAGCTCTTGATACTCGATCTGCGTCCCGTAAGATGTTCTGATGATCTTGTTTAGATCTGGACAATTGTCAGCCCCAATGAAAACTGCTCATGGTGTCGGGGAGTATTACTTACCCGCCGATGCAGCGTCACATCCTTTCTGGTACGAATATAGTTTCTCATCGTAATTTTGCTTGTCGTATACAGTCACATTACTGTATCCTCGTTTCGCGAGATGCAAAGCAGTGCTCAGGCCAAAGATGCCAGCTCCAACGATGATGATGGAATCTTGTTTACCCAACGACAGCGACATGGCTAGATACCGAAAATATTTGCTACCACAATTCACTACTCTCAAGATATCAATCAATGTGTCTTTGACATATTAACGTTGGCCGAATTGTTTATCGCCCCCGCCGTTGTCGGGATCTTGCGAACAGTACACTAATCCATTTCTGGGGGCCATGTTGATAGTGGCACTTGGTACTCGGTGGATCCCGATATCGTCCAAGCTCGCCTTAACCTGTTTGCATGCTAGTGTCGGAAGAACCCAGGCCTGAGATAACGAGAAACGAGGTTTGTCCCGCATGGCAGGCCCAGATAAGCAATCTGGGGTAGTCCAGGGAGATATGCGTGACAGGTCAGTATCGACTATGCTAGATTGGCTCGTGAGTGTTTGAAACGTTTTAAAGTAAGTGATTGGCATGATCTTGACTGCTGTGTTCTTGCGATGAACAGAAGAAGCAAGCAAGGTATTTCTTCATACTCTTGCTCCTAGTTCAGACTTGTGGCCTTGGTCTCTGCATCCCTCTTCTGCTATCTCGAGTGTTTGTACACATTTGTTTGTCACCATGGGTTTCAGTCGAATCATCGCTGAGTCCTCACTCGGCAAGCATGCTCGAAGCATTCGCAACTCCCCACGTGAGGTCATTTGCAACCGCCGCCTTCTCATGTCCTCAGCTCTCTATGCCATGTCAGGCTTGTGCATTAGTAAGTCATCTCTCATTCAGCCACTCTTTTATTTCAAGTCCTGACCTTGTGTAGCATGGGATCAAGGTTCTAGTTCGGTTGTACCGTCCCTCCCAGGCTTCTCCAAGGCTTTCGGAATCACGTCCGCGGCGAATCCTAAAGAAGTGGCCAACTTTATATCATTCGTCTACCTGACGGCCGGAATTGGATCAGGCCTTTCTTTTTTCATCAACGATAGGATCGGGCGTCTTTGGTCGCTGCGACTCTACTTCGCGATCTGGATCATAGGCCAGCTCATTGCGACCTTCTCCTATGGCAACAAGGGTGCTCTCTACACAGCACGTTTCGTCTCTGGTCTTGGAATTGGCCCACTAACTGTCACTGGTCCTATGTCGCTTGTCGAGATCGCCCCCACCGAGATTCGTGGCCTCCTCACAACTTGGTTCAGCGTTGTCATGCTGCTGAGCTTGACTGTCAGTACATTGACAGTCTACGCCTGCTTCTTGCACCTCGCACCCACGCACTTCCAGTACCAATTGGTCTGGTTTCTCCCTACAATTATTTGTGGCATCATCATTGTCGCAAGTTTCTTTTTCGCTTGCGAGTCCCCACGATGGCTGATGCTCGTTGGTCGCAGAGAAGAGGCTATTGAGACCCTGGTTGCTCTGCGAGGACTACCGGCTGATCATCCTCGTGTCGCAGGGGAAATTGCAGATATTGAACAGCAAATCCAAGCCGAAAAGTCCCGGTATGGTTCCAACGGTGGTCTCAAAGACATACTTAGAGAGACCTTCCTGGTCCCTGGTAACCTTCGACGAGTTCAACAATCCTTGATCTCGTACCTTCTGGCCCAGCTATCTGGTGCCAACTCCGTTACTAGCTATTTAGTCCCAATTCTCTCTTTAATGGGGATCAACAGCGCCAACGGCAACAATCTGTTCTTGTCAAGCATGTACTCCCTGTCCAAGTTCTTTTATACCCTTATTGCCTCTTTCTTTTTTATCGATGCCCTAGGTCGCCGAAAGTCTCTTTTCATTGGTATAATTATTCAGTTAATCTCCGATGTCTACTTGGGCGCCTACATCAAGAGCCACCAGGAGGGCCATGTCTCATCTGCTGCTTCCTCTGCAGCCATTGCGGCCATCTTTATCCATGGATTTGGCTACGCCGTTGGTAAGTTCAGCTGTCCTTTTGGTAATTGCTATCTCTAACCATTCTGAATGACAGGCCTGCTGGTTCTCCCGTACGTCTTTGGCGCGGAGCTCTGGCCCAACAGCATTCGATCTTTTGGCTCCGCGCTTTCTCAGGCTTTCCACTGGTTGTTCTATTTCGGCATCAACCGAGCAACCCCCTCAATTCTCAGTAGCATGCATAGCTGGGGAGCTTTCATCTTCTTTGCCGGATGGTGTTTCATCGCCCTCGTTTATGTTTTCTTTGCTGTTCCTGAGACTGCTGGTCTGCCAGTCGAGCGCATCGATGCCTTGTTTGAGTGTCCCTGGTGGCAGATCCGATCCAAAGCCAAGAGCCTTCACGTCGAAGCAATCTCTGGCAGCGTTGTTGACGAAGAGAAGTGAGTTTTTGAGACGAACCAAGTTCATTAAAGCAGTCCGACTCACCATGTCCATCAGTAACACAGACGGGGTTGATTCGAAAGACGGTGAAGTCACGATCAAGAGCAAGCAAACAGATGCTTGAGCTTTGTAGCAAGGATATATTTGGGGCCGGATGGAGGGTGTGCTTGGAGTATGCCGACGCGCAGGAGATCCATTGCTGATATACCGGGGGGCTTTCTCACTAGTGAAGATGAATTGAGACTATGTTTTGAACTCCTTGCTCCTTGATATTTTCTTTGCGTAATTAATTGTCTAAATAACGCGGTAGAACTGACGGCATTGCAATCTCGATTATGATAGCGCTATAGAATTATGATGCCCTAAAGGTTTCTCGCCTGCATAAGGCCAAGAGCAACCAATCTAATGTCATGTATCACTCACCAGATAGTCCAAAATAGTCTTGTATCATTACACCGCCGATTTTGATAGACTCTGGGGTCTGGACTGACATTGGAACCTGCGCAAAATAGATCACCCAGCATTCAAACACCAAAGCTCACACTGGTTCAGTCTCACACTGTTTCTATAGTGACGATGTGATAAAGGAAATGAGATTTTGGAGAATGGTTCTATTGGCAGTTACTTCCGTACATGTCGTCTCTTTAAAGACTGGCCTTCAGTCTCTCCCCATTGACTGGACTGTTTGCCTTCCCAGTCTTGAGAAATGCCCTGATGTTTTCAAAACACTCCCTCTCAGCTTTTTGAAAAGCGATATCTGTCAAGCCGCCCAAATGAGGTTGAACAATGACATTATCCTGCTCCAAAAACCATGGGTCAACGTTGGGTTCATTGACCAGAACGTCAAGCCCAGCTCTGGCGATTTTTCCTGATTTTAGCGCGTCCTTGAGAGCGGCTTCGTCTACAACCGCTCCTCGCGCAGTATTCACAAGAAAGCTTCCGTCCTTCATGGCAGCAAACTCTGCTGGGCCGATTAAGCCGGTAGTCTTTTCGTTGAGCGGACAGTTGAGTGATATAACGTCGGATTGCGATAATAGCTCGTGTAAGGAAGAACAGTAGGTCGCGTTATACCGTTTCTCTACTTCGTGGGGGAGTTGTCGTCGGTTATAGTATTTGATCTTCATGCTGAAGACGGCAGCCTTCTTGGCGAGATACTGTTATTTGAAGATGTCGAGTTAGCTACGGAATGAATGCTGGGAAGTTGTAGAATGGTATGGACCTACCCTGCCAATAGAACCCATTCCAACAATGCCAAGTGTCATGTTGGTGGGATCTCGAGCGGGAATCAGAGTGCCAGGCTCTCCTCGCCATTTTCCAGCTTTGGCTATTCGCTCTGCATTGGATGTATTTCGCAACACGGCCAATATCAGAAAGATGGCCATATCTGCTGTAGCTTCAGCAACCGCATCGACTGAGTTGCAGAAGAGGATATTGTTCTTGGACATCCAATCAACATCAAACTCGTTGTATCCAGCCGATGCGGAAGTGATGATGCGACAATCAGGAGCCAGTGATTTCAAGAGACCTTCATCAAAGGGCTCAAAGGGAGGAGTGCCCATGCGTATGACGAAGGCATCGATTGGTCCTTTTTCTTTTATCAATTCCGGTAGTAATCTCTGGGTCTCTGCGCGATCGGTGGCATCGAGTACGTCAAAGTCGTGGTCCTTGCTGAATTCTTCCAAGTACTCAGCCCCAGCGAACTTTGGAGCTCCTAGGCTAACAACGCGGGGCTTTTGAGAAATGCGGCTTGGAGACATGGCGTATAGGCTGCGTTAGGGGAGTAAAAAAAAAAAAGTGCTAAAGCTGATGGAATGCCCTGCGAGTGAGGAACTATATGGTCAATTCTTTTATCCATTACATTTTTTGTCTTTGCGCAGTAAAGCGAAATCGGCAATTTACCGTCGAACTGATAAGCCGTAGATTTGGTGCTTGGCGGACACCAACGACTCCGCATTAGAGAGATCGACAAGGGAGCCTCCGACAGAGCTCAAATAAGTCGGCTTCCCCCGTGATTGGGCAACATGAGGCCCACTCGCAGGCACACCAAATGGTCACCAAACATGTTTACGTGAATTCATCTGTGTGAGAAGCATTAGGCAGGGCAAGTAGATCTGCAATGCCCCATTCATTTCGGTGAGAAAGAGAGGAGATACTACAATATTCCCAATGGCTGAAAGATCTGAACGACCATTGGGCTTTCTTGCCGTCGAAGTCGATATCCATCGTCCCCCAGGCGATCCTTTCAACGAGAACACATGGCCCTTCCCCCTCATTCGTGAAAAAGTGACAGGTACTTCTGAGTCACAACTTGTCACTGGTGGAAACTACGATGATGAATTCATTAATCGTTTTGTGGCCGCTGGACTCAAATTAGCAGAGAGAGGCGCTGTTGGCATCATCACAAGCTGCGGATTCTTGGCTGCTGCGCAAACCAGGTAATTTTTGCTTCTTCTTTACATCTACTAATAGACATATGCTGAGATTACTTACTCAGACTGGCAGCTCGACTTCCCGTTCCCATTGCTACTTCAGCCCTGATTCAAATTCCAAGCCTCCAGTCCATTTTCCACGCCAACAGACCGATCGGAGTTTTGACATACGATAGTGCAAGGCTGGGAAACACTCATTTACGGGAGCTCGGTATTGATCCGAACAGTGTTCGCGTATGGGGCCTTTCAGATGACAGCCATTTAAGGGATATTTGCGCCCGTGGTGCAGAGTATGATGCGGAATTACTAGAGAGAGAACTTGTCACTGAGGTGAAAGCTTTGGTTGATCAATATCCTGACGTTGTCGCGATTGTCTTGGAATGCACAAACATGCCACCTTATGCGGACAAGATTCAGGAAGCGATTGACCTGCCGGTGTATGATGTTTATACCATGGGAACATGGTTCTATTTGGGACTAAAGCGACAGAATCCTAGACACTGGAAGCCATTAGATAGCTCAAGCAAATAATACCATTTGAAGTATTTCCAGTTCAAATCCTATCAAAACTTCATGAAAGGTGGCATAAATGCCAAGGCTAATGCTAAGTCAATACTGATATTTGAGTGATGAGTTCTGTTCAAGTTTGGGCTGCATATGCTCCTCGGTTGATATCATGGACTTTGAAAGGATTGGGAAGCAACTGATACATGCTGCATCAAGCTGGCTCATCAAATATTAAACGTAAAAGAATTCAAGAAAGCAACAATATCTTTGAAACTGCTACCAAACTAGCCAAAGGGCAGTAAAACATCCTAATTCAAGAAGTCCCCGCCAGACTTGGCCAATTCATATTGGTACTCCGGCACAAACTGCATATACATAACCTCTGGAGTCCCAGTGCCTTCTTTCGTGTATCGCGCCTCTTCGTCACCCACAAAAGTCTTTTTAAGTTCCGAGTTGCCCATAGAAGCTTCAACCAGAAGTTGTGTCTGACAAGCTCTCTCCAGCGCGATGAAAAATGCTGCAGCTTCAGCAATTGTGCCGCCCGCCGTCAAGATACCGTGATTCTGTAAGATGAGATTCTTCTTTGTCGAACCTAGGGTATCTGCTAGGCGGTTGCCTTCCTCTTTGGCGAACACGACACCACCGAAGTTTGCATATACGGCAAGGTCGTTGTAAAACATGCAACTATCCTGATTCAGCAGTTCGATAGGGCGGCCGAAGGTAGACCATGCGCGACCGTAGGGGCTGTGGAAGTGGCATGCGGCATTGATGTCAGGTCTTCGCTTGTGAATAGCCGCATGGATGATGAAGCCGGCAGTGTTGACGGGTTTATCTGCACCGCCTATTCGATCGCCTTCTTCGTTGACATGTACCATATCGGAAACCTTTAGCAGGCCGAAGTGGACGCCGTAAGGGTTTAGCCAAAATGTATCTGGCTGGACTGGGTCTGTACTATTGTTTAGTATTGAAGTTTTTGTCGTCAGGTAGAAGTTGCATTACCTCTTAGGCTGATATGCCCGCTCCCGCCGTCAGCAAACCCGAGTCTGGCAAAGATACGAAAGGCTCCCGCCATTTGCTCCAACTGCCATTTTCTGGTAGCTTCTGGAGAGGAAAATTTCGGTATTTCATGGAGTCTTTTTTTGGGCTGGGAAGTTGACAGTGATGCATTTGAAGTCCTAATTGTAGATGTTAATGACATGATGAAGTTTGAGCTATACTGTTTCAAGGTAGTTAATAATTAGTGGGCGATAAAATCGCTGGTGATTCGGTATCTTATACGACAGAAAGCGGTCCAATTCACATCCTGTACTATTGTGGCGACTCGGTAGCCGCCGTTATTGGCTAATCCTCTTGACTTGAGGCCACCCGAACCGTGGCTCTATCACGAGACAGGCTGCTCGGTATTATCCGGTTGACTTCAAGATATAACCACTGTACTAGTAGGAGATCATCTCGCAGACAATGGTATATGTTTATACGTAAATGATATTTTCTGACGCTACCTATTGCATATATTCGTTCTCGTCTTGATCACCAAGTTCAAAATGTCTACCCTTCGTCTTGGCACCATTCCTGTTGGGGGGTCAATCACCTCTCGTCATGACGACTTTGCAAACCCTGTGGACGTTCGTTCCGCGTTCACCTCCGCCATGTCAGCAATGTATCGAAATGAAGTCCCTCTTTATGGAGACTTGGTCCGCATTGTGCATGGTGTGAATACAGCCCTGCTATCTCAACAACCCAATTCAACAAAGGAGACTTTACTGTCTCAGAGGCTTGACATGGAGAGGCATGGCGCTATCAGACTGGGTACACCTTATGAGCTGAGGACCATGGCTCGCTTGTTTGCCGTCATTGGCCTCAAAGCCGTCGGCTACTACGACCTCTCAGTCACTGGACTACCCATGCATGCGACTTGCTTTCGTCCAGTTGATCCAGAGTCTCTGAGCATCAATCCGTTCCGGGTATTCACTACTCTGTTGAGACCCGACTTGATCTCGAGTACAGAAACACGCGATCTAGCCATCAATTTGCTATCACGACGGAATATCTTCAGCTCCAAGCTACTAGACTTGATTAACACTGCTGAAACGCAAGATTGGCGGCTCAGGATTTCTGAGGTTGATGATTTCATCACCGAGGCGATGAAAACCTTCAGCTGGAGACCAGAAGCTTCCGCATCAGAGGAAGAATACAGAAAGCTGGCGAACGAACATCCCATCCTGGCAGATATCGCCTCATTCAAAAGTGCACATATCAATCATTTGACACCTCGGACCCTGGATATCACGAGAAGCCACGAGCAGATGAGAAGCGAAGGGCTCAGGGTCAAAGACCGCATTGAGGGACCTCCACTGCGTCAGTGTCCCATTCTTCTCCGTCAAACGAGTTTTCTGGCACTGGAAGAAAGGATCAAGTTTCGTGACTCCCATGGTGTTCTTGTTGAAGGAACTCATCGAGCACGGTTTGGCGAGATAGAGGAGAGAGGAGCTGCTGTCACAGTTGCAGGGAGGAAGCTATACGATAAGCTACTGGATAAAGCAATGGGTCAAGTTCGCCTGAGCCCGGCTTCTCAGAGCTCTGAGGCAATGGACATTGCCATGAGTGAAGTCTTCAAAGAATACCCTGACTCTTGGCCTGAGCTGCGAAGAAATGGTCTTATCTACTGCACCTATCACCGCGCAGGGAAAGAGATCCATCATGCCGCCAGCACTGAGTCGCTTGAAGACTTGGTGGATCAGGGCTATCTTATAGCTGAGCCGATCACATATGAGGACTTTCTCCCCTTCTCTGCGGCAGGGATCTTTGCCTCGAATCTTGGAAGCTGTCAAGAGGAGTTGATAAAGGATAAGATCAGTGCCGATCAGAAAGGCTTTGAGAATGCCCTTGGGTATGCACTGTTGGATGCCGATGAATTGTATCGCGATATTCAGCACAAGAGCATTATGAAGTGTGGTCTACGACTTTAGTATATGTCTTCATTTGAAGCGTTTAATAATACATTAGTTTTTCCATAGCGCGTTGTTCTCTGCAAACTATTAATTCCTCATCTCGAAAGAGCGAAATATTTCCATGAATGTTTGTCGAGCAGCAGTGATAGCCTAGTAGTGACATATTCAAGAGTCATTGTTGGTCATTCCCTGGAGCAATTCTTGAACGAACCACTCCGAGTCTGTCGGTATATCATCAGTCCCGATCTCCAGGATCCAATCCTCAAGGGGTCGAGTGTCCAGTATCTGATTCTGGTCGGGTTCCCGTGACGTTTCGTTTTCTCCACGAGGCTGACTATTATCCCCACAGATGAGACTGATTGTCTTTTCTGACAAAACCTCAAAAATATCTCGATAGGGAACCGCCTTACTCCAACGCTCTGCAATGATCACCAAAGTCGTATTGCACGCCATACACGTGTTGATGATATCCATCCTCTTGCTCGCTTGTCTGACTCTAGACGACTTCCAGATGCAGTACAGATAGGTCAATCCCCCCAAGAAGAGAATATGAAGGGACCCCCATGTGAACTGTAAAGACTGACTTTGCAATAGCCTGCGATACAGAACGCATAGCTCTTTGGCTTTTTGTGCGCAGCACTCCAGGGCTTCCTCGACGGACTCTTCTTCTCCAGGTGGAGCTTTATGCGTAATCCAGTATCTGTATAGCAAAAGGATTGAATGATCATAAGCCAGTCGGAACCATTCCCGAGAGGCAAAAACGGTCAGCGGGTCCAAGCCTGGCGTGTCGGGTGCACGAGGGATATCATTGTGCCATGCTTCCAGTTCTGCCCTTAGTTGATCAATAAGAGGCTTCTTGGCTACCTCCTGGCTATTCGGCGACTGAGCTATCGCTGGATAGATGGTATTACCAATCCTAGACCATAAGCGACGTAGTTTTATGACATGGATAGCACCCGTCATACTCGTAGGTGGTTCATCTATGGAGCTTCGTGGGTTTTGTAAGAGGCCCAGCGCATTGATCTTGTCATCATCAATATCCAAAGGTAGCTGAGATTAAATAGATTAGTCAATAGTATAATATCAGTTATCTCAGGTACACACCTCGGCATCGATGCAATCGTCTGGAATACCGACAGGGCGCCCGAGGATGAACGAGGCCACCCGATCGATATCATAGGCGACCCAAAAGCATCTCTTTGACATTTCGGCGATAAGAGGGTTGGCATTTTTCCGAAATTTCGAGGCACTTCGATGATACCCAAGCTCTATACAGTATCGTATAGCAAGGCCAGAGGATTTCCTGCCCCGTCAGACTAATACACATACATGGTCGTTCCAGGACTTACCACAGGCTACCACCAGCGGGAGATCGTATCGAATAGACGGCGCAAGACAAGAGACTCTGTATAGACTCGATACTATCAAGCTCCAGAACCGATGGCTGGTGTCTCAGTGCCATATTATAGTAAGACTCAGCCGTGTCGTAATGAGCCGGACCCAAGGCCAGAGACGCAGTTGCATATACCTAGAAAGCTGTTAGAAGTGAAACCCTGTACTGATAAAGCGCTTACCATCCACACAAAGAACTGCGCCATGTCCCCGGCTGCAGAGAGATTCCCCGAGAGGTCTGATTTGAAACAAAGCTCTTCCCAGAATTGAAACGTCGGCTGATGGAGGAATGGGTATTGAGGATGGATATTGTTGAAATACGCCTGAGACAAGGTAGTTCCTAATGGCGGCGATGGAAAGCTGATTGGAAACGTACCAGAGAAATTCCAGTCTGAAGAACCATGTTCAAAACGAATATTACTCGCTTGAGATCCTCCTACTTTCTTTGGAAGATCTATAGCCGCGCTGACAATACGCGAGAAGGACACGGCTGAGGATGGGCCAAAATAGTGAGGCTCCTTGCTAGCAGCAGTCAAGCACAGCAAAGCAACGTCGGTCGATAACTGATCGGCTGTATCTTGTGCATCAGTTGATATAGCGCGCTGAGAATTGCCGCCGGCATTGGCCTCCGATGGTCCGGCAAATGGCGTTGCTGCTGTCGGAGAGAGGTTAGAAGCATCTTTCTCCAGGCCCATGAGATGGTCGAGAGCTACATCGGGTCTTGTCTGTTGCAGCAAGCTCTCGAGATAAGCGACGCGGGCCTCTAGAGATTGCATGTAATCCCTCGGACGGAAGAGCCCCGTAGCGGGATCTTCCACGAGGCATTCTCAGAGTAGATGTCAGCTAATAACAATAGATCAATTCCAGTGTGAGCTTACCTCTACCATTCTTTACACAGTTCTGGCATTTCGGCACCTGCCCGTCGCACTGCTGGGTGTTAGAGACGGTATCAGAAGTCGGAGTAAGATTCATACTTTGAGTTTCTTCTGTTTACAGCCACTGCATGCCAATAGAGTTCGTTCCCCGATACGAGGCCGCTTAACAGAGCTTGGATGTGCTTGGTTCTGCGGTGGTATTCTGGATCCCATCATGTATGGTATTCCGAAATCGGAATGAGGGCAACAAGTCTTATCAAGTGACTGCGAACGAATGCGGGGATAGAAGTACTTAGGAGCAACTAATTGTGCTAGTGAGCATTCTTACATAAGGCGACTTTACAGGAATGCTTTAATACAGGTAGTTAATATTTAAAAAGTGTTCTTGAATATATCGCATTTAGTTTAAAGAGAAAACTCAAAAATAAACCTTCAGTTGTAAGAATCATTTAACTACCAGCCGAAATCAACTCGTCTCCAACAGGCCTCTGATAAGGGATTCCAGCGTTATCGCGAGATTTTGAGTCAAGTGTGAAACGATTTGGATCGGAGAAGCTTTGATCCGTGAATGTAGATCTGAACAGGTACCCTATAGCCTAATATATACGACAATGATATAGATTAAAGCACCTTCCTTTATCATCACACTTTCTTGGCATA